>JANITW010000234.1:33386281-33398494 GCA_027564335.1 Erythroxylum williamsii | reverse complement strand
CTTGAAATTTCCTGTTCTTTAACTTCAACATATCACATAAAATCCATCTTATATCTATACCATATTTTTCATTTGAAATCCATTTCATGAATTCCTTATTTCTTTACTCATGAATGATTTCCAATAATTCACTTAACAGTTCTAATTTCCATAAAAGGTTCGGGACCTAACAGTGTGTTCGTGAGTAGGTGAGTTCTCTAGAGATGATCAAGAAAAGGATTTTTGAGTTGAAGAGTAGTTGTAAAATGATGGTCGGAGATAGGAATGAGTGTATAAATGAAATTTGAAGAGAAAATAGAGAATATGTATAAAAATTGAAAATACAGAACATGAAGAGTTCAACTACTGATATTTGTTTTTCTAATGATTTTGAGAATTTGATTAAACTTGTATATTTAGGGGTAGTATGAATTTATGGTGAATGAGTTTAATGAAATGGAGTAGAAAGATTAGAAATAAAAAATTGAAGTATTGGATTTTAGTGAATGGAAGTCATCTGAGAAGTTACTGGGAATGAATAGTTAAGAGAGTTCAAAATTTAATCTGAAACTTCCATGAATAAACTGTATTGATCTAGATAGATTTGGATAAAATTGTCTTATTGAAAGTTGTAGATATCTCTTTTAGCTTTTCATTGATATAAAGTTTGCAAATTTTGGATTTCTGGATCAAAAGTTATGGAGTTTAGAAGTTGAGATTTTGGTGGAGAAAAAGTGGAATTGCACCATCGTGCATAAGCACAACAGTGACTTTTAAGATTCAAAATGGAAATGCACCATCATGCTTATGAGGATTTAGGAGAAATGCACAGTCGTGCATAAGCATGACGGTGACCTTGAGGTATAGTGAAAATGCAGCTTTTTGAGGATATTGGATTTGCACTGACGGTGAACTTGGTGATTCATATGAGAAGGTCGCTATCGTGCAAATGCATGATAGTGACTTTGGGGGGTTTGAACAATGAAAATTGCTATCGTGTAAATGCATGATAGCGACTTTGAAGTTTTTAAGGGTGATGAACATCCGACGAGATTTTATCTATGTCTTCTTCATCGGACTTTCAAATGACATTAGACTTAAACCATTGGACTCGTAAGACATTGCTCTACATTTACACCAAAAATCATAGCCATATGAAGTGAATTGAGTGAGATTAAGTGATAAACATGAGACAGGTCTGACTTGTGCTCTCACCCAATTTTTGTCTTTATCTGTCACACCCATGACTCTTTCACACCCATGTTCCTCTCACGCCCATGACTCTTGTACCCCTGTGACTTTCCTCTCTCACGCCCATGAGTTAATTACAAGACTCATGTTTAGTTGTCACATCAAGTGACTATGCTCTCCAATAGTGGCTATAACTTGTTGCATACCGGAGAGCATTGTGTAAGCTGAACCATCTTTTCCTTTTTATTATAACTTCTTCTCTAGATATCTAAATGACTTGATTCTTAAACCAATAGATTTCTAACACATTATTCTATTTCTTCACAAAGATTTGTAGAATTATGAATTGATTTGAAAAAGGTTTTATCAAATGAAAGTGTGGGAATCTATTGGAACTGTGTGAATAGGAATATCTTACCGAACATACTTCAGTATTTTGATTATAATTGGATCTGTAGGATTCCAAATGAGATTATTTTTGTTTTGGAGTAAATTAGAGAAATAAGGCTACAAATCATATGCAAAAGTTGAATTCTGATCCTGTCTCTAAGATATTCAATTTCTGACTGGAAGTTGTATATAGTCTACTTTTTTGGATAAGAGCAGTCCAAATATGCTTGAGGCATATCTTCCAAATTACTAAACCAAATTGAGTTATTTTGGTGTCAATAGAAATATAAGACATAGAGGGATGCATTTTTAGAAGAGAGTATTACCAAATTACAATAGCTTCACCTTCTGATTGAACGTGAATAGTAGACCCAAACGTGTGTCTAAGAAAAATATGAAAGCAAGCCAATGAGAAATGAATTGTGATTTCAATGGTTTTAATAAGATCCGAACCTAAGTAGAAATTATAATTAGATGAGTTTTGATATGAGAATAATTTTGTGATGAAATTGATGGAAAGAGACCCGAGATTGTCATGAACATGCATTGTACATAATTCATTTCATACATGTGCACTATTAAACACTCATAATTTTGCAAATTGTGATATATGTGTATGTTGTTTGATATAGAGGAGCAATTGAAACATCAACCTTCAGACGTTGCCAAAATTTCTAGGCATTAGCTTCAGGAGCAACTTGTGAGTAACCTAGACGGTTCTACTCAATTATTTGTTGTGTTAGATTATGTTTGAATTGCTTAATGAATGTGAATTAAATTGTGTTGATTTTGGGACAGAAGGTCCGAAGATTATGAAATGTGATGAGATATTGAAGTATTGCTTGAATGTGAATGTGATGAACTATGTGCTTCATAATATGATTGATTGTGATAGATGCATTCCATACATGAATGCAAATTAGATAATGGAAGTGTTGACCAGAGTAGCCGATGATTAGAGCTTAAAGCGCAAAGTGTGAAAAGAGTCTCGAGCTCAGAAAGTAATTAAGAACCTAAGGCTCACTATGTAAAATGAGCCCTATATCCTCATCGAATAAGGGAAAGTTATCAATGAGCCTGGTATCCAAAATAGATACGGAACAGTTAGGCACTTGGTCACAACAACGTAACAATTGGAAAGGAGTCTCATGAGCATTTCATATGCATTTTAAACAAATATGTGGATTGTTTGAAATGCCAAATTGATTTGCTCTTAATGTAAATGTGATACGTGTTCATTACGCAAAGTTGTGAATTATATGTTATGTGAATTATTGTGTTACATGAATTGAGTGAACCATCGATAATGGTTACCTCATTAAGTTTGCAAAACTCACCAAAATTGTAATGTTGATTTTCAGGACTGAGAGACGACTCTAGCTACTGAGAGGCTCTACCAACCGTGTAGATTGTGTTTTGGCAAGAGAAGTCATGGTTCAAAAGTCAGTCAGCTGGGATTTTTGGACGACTTAGATAGATTGCATATTTTCCTCTTTGAAGTAGTACTTATGTACTAGGTTGATGATGTCCATGTAGTAAAAGTTGAAAGGCACAATGTAGGCTTTTGGTTTTGTGCAATGGAATGAGAAAAAAGTTAGGGTTTTAAAATATTGTGATTTTCTATTGATGCTTTATAAGTGAATAATGATATGATGCCATGTGAAGTGAATGTAGCGATCGATAGTCGCCCGCCCTTATCATAGAATATGTACCGAAATGACCTCCAGGCATCCTGGTGTGTATCCTACGATAAGGGGGCGCTACAATAATACTATGAATTGAAGGTTAGGCTTCAAGAGTTGTTCATGATGCAAAAAAAAAAAACTAGTCACTTGCTTTCTTCTTTTATTAACATCAATTATCTTCAAAATACAATGATTAGTTTGATTTTTCTTCTTCTTCTTCTTCCTCTAACTAGTCTTAAATAAGTCTCAATCTTGACTAATTAAATTAGTGAAGACAATTTTTAATGAAAAGAAGTAAAAGAAGAACAAAGTGAGGAGATAACTGCAAAGGTAAGACGAGACATGACTTGATATTTAGAGAAGATAATTAGTTTGATTAAAATAAAAGTGATATTCCAATAAAGGCTGAAAATTTCACCTCTCCAATACAGTTGGATATTTGTTGAAGAAGTTAGGTTTATATAGGGATTTAAATTTTATTTTGCACCCGAATCAAATTGAATACAGGGACGAATACGTATCATATTCCTTTTGGAATTTAAATGAATTGAAGTAAAAGTCAGGATGTAGAAAATGAAAGTTTATTAGCTTAAGTGAAATTTAATTACTATCCAAATAAAGGGATTTTTGGTGTTGCAAAAATGCATTGCCTACCTTATTAAGTCTTTCAGCTAATGCACGAACAGATCTGGTTAAGCTAGATTCACCAGTAACTAGGGGATATGCAATATCTACGATTAATATAATTCATGATTTTTTCTCTCATAATCTCTCTACTAGTTAACGGCAAGGTTGTGTACTTTGGACCTCCCCAAATCCCATGTATCAACAAGATTCCTACTAGGTGTGTTGTTATTAAATTTCTAATCAAAATACTTTTATGTATGTTTGATTATATCCTCACCTAATTAAAATACAAATTTACTCTAATGACTTTCATGAATCAAAAGATCTTTTTATCTAATACGTAACATTATAATTTTACATATTTAAATTAAAAAAAGGTTGTTTGAATCGAATCTTTGTTTATTTAATGAAAAGCCTCGACACTCAATTACTTGATTTGATAAGAGTTTGAACTTTTTGTAGCAGTATATTGAAGATTGAAATTCCCTATTGTCTATTATACCAACTTGATGAAAAAAATATAAGTTGTATCGAAGATTGAAAATAGTATAAAATTGTAGCCAGACAATAACAAAACTCTTTAAAAAATCAACTAAATATCAATGACCATTAAGAATTCTTCAACTTGCAGCACCAAACAATATAAGAATATGAAACTTAATGATAAAGTAAATGCCAATGTTTACATAAAAAAACTTTCAGTGTAAAGAGAAAAAATCACGAGACAAACCGACAAGCAAATCCATTATATTCAATAAGGATTTACAAAGAAGAGTTAGGTTTTCAACCTACAAAGACAAGTTGTTTCACAAACTTTCAGGATTGAATCCAAGGTTGATATCATAATCAACAATCACTCAAACTAATATCAAAACTAATCAAACAAGGATGAGAATACAGTACTATTTATTCTCGCTGTTTTTCCTTAATTTTAGACGTTATGATGGCACTCTCTTTAGAACCTATGTCTTTTTCTCTTTTATATCATGAAATAATTATACATGGTTACAAAGAGTTACAAAATCTCCATAAAAAACAGTGTCTCTTCACAAGGGTGTGTATATGACTGTGAACGTCTTCAATCTTCACACGTTCCTTCACATGTTTGCAGAGACTTACATGATTGATCCACAAGACTATTAAGTTAAGACGTGATTGTGTTGAAGTGAATCACACGTTAGTATACGATATACAAAATGCACAAGAAGGGGGGTTGAATTGTGTATTCAAATTTTTAATACAATCCCCTTTTAAAAAAATTTGCTTTCTCAAAACGATTGAGAAACAATATTATGAAGTATTTATATCAGCAATAGAAACGAGAGTTGAGAGTTGAGAGTGAGAATCGACACAACAATTTTATACCGGTTCACCACAAATCGTGGGCTACGTCCAGTCCTCAAAATCCCTTATGAGATTTCACTATACTTCACAAAAGTACATGTATTCTTTTCACTAAGCCTTTTCAGGTCTTTTACAACAAGTATTCTTTTCCTCACTTAGCCTCTTCAGGCTCTCAACTATTCTTCTTTCTTACAAAAAGATATTTCGGGCTTTCTTACAGAAAATATAACTCTCATATTTTCTTACAAATACAGTATTTAGCTTTTGAATATCACAAAAAAAATCACTAACTCTTTCAGTCTTTGACTTTGACTCATATTTATAGTCTTCGTCTTCAATTGCTTCTTGATAACTGCTTCTTTCTTCTTGATTCTTGATCTTTAAAGAAACGGTTATTCAATTGAGTTCTGTAACTAACTCAAATTGATTTGCTTCTTCGTCTCAATTTCTTCATCTTTTTTGGCTACACTTCATCTCATATTGCTTTTGCCTCATTTTGCTTTTGTTTCCGTCTCATTTTTCTTCCGTCTCATTTTGCTTTTGCTTCCGTCTCATTTTCACTCCGTCTTATTTTCCTTTTATCTCATTTTTCTTTTGCTTCCATCTCATTTTTGCTTCATCTCATTTTCCTTCCATCTCATTTTGCTTTGGCTTCCGTCTCATTTTGCTTTCGCTTTCGTCTCATTTTTGCTCCGTCTCATATTACATTTGCTTCCGTCGCTGCTTTAGCTTCTGTCTCACTTTGCTTTTGCTTCCGTCTCACTTTGCTTTTGCTTCTGTCTCATTATTTGGTTTTCATCAAAATTAATCGTAAAGTCATTTTAACTTTACAGAATATGGCTTAAATGAAGGGAATTGGATTGAATAGAGTGGCGAAATGTGTTGTTGTTTACAAGTTTTTGTTATATAATAAGATAGGAGCATGAATTACTATGATAAAGTCTTGAAAATATGACTTGAAAGTAATGCACATTAGGCGTTTGATAAAATGTTTAACTGAACTTGGCTTAGGATTTAAGGATTTGTAATGATATACATTGGAAAATGACTTTCATGTTTACTTAAAGTAAACTTGAATTTTGCTCAAATTGATGAGTAATGGCCAAATCTTAGAGCTTAAAGATAGTGATATTGTGCTTTATATACTTATGTGATGATGTATAAATATGAGATATATGTTTGGGTAGAAAATACGTTGTATAGTTCTTTTATAAGTCTTGGAAGCTATGAATCAAGAAGCTCGTACCGAGGATTGTTGAAGTTAAGGGAGTGTACACCTTCTTTTGAGGTGAGTTGGAGAAACTATATCTCTCAAATGGAATTCGGACATCCCAAGACATGCATGATGACTTGAATATGAAGTTTGAACCTAGGAAATGCATAATAGAATTGAATCTCAAATAGATGCTAGTAAACTTATGTATTTAATAAATGACTTTGTTTTGAATAATTCTTTACACTTGTAGTGCAACTAATGACTTTTATTACAAGAAATAATATTTTGGAACCTAATTATTGAGTCATGTATGCTACCTATATGTGTTCTCTTTTAGTTTAGAGTCATGGCAAGGTTCCATTTTATCGGTTGGACCCATAAATAAAAGCATTATACCTTACTTGATTTTGGTACTTAATATTTGTATATGATTTTTACGATTGCTAAGGTAATGATTGGCCAATCGTTACCTAGGCACATTAGATTAAGCAACCTCCGTACCCTTGACGCTAGTACACAAAGTCGAGTCCCTGTATTGACACCTTTTTATGAGACTTGCAGGAGATTCCAAAATTAGGGTCTGGACACTGACGAGGCCATCACCTAGGATCATGATGCTCTTGTTGACTGTAGTTCGGACTCACCACGAATGAAAATCGAGCCAACATAGGAAATCGGTGGGTGTACACGTTGGACCCCGAACCTTTCTATTAAATGGGAAATTGTTAGTGATTATTCATGTGTAGAAAAAAGGAAAATTCTTGAACTTGAAATGAAATAGAAAAGATGGTTTAGACATAAGATGGGCTATATGTGATATGTTGGAAGTTAAAAGCTAGAAAATGTTTATGTTCATTGAGTATGCTTCGGTGTTTTAACCATAACTTTTGCTCTACTTATCCAAATGAGGTGATTATTAATTTGGATTAAAATAGAGAGATAAGGAAACAAATTGCCTAATGAAATTGAGTTTTTATTCAGTCTCTAAAAATGTCAATTTTCGGATGGAAGTTGAGCACAGAATAATATTTTAGTATAAGGATAGTCCGAACTGTATAGGGTATAACTTCTAGACTATGGAACCAAATTGAACGATTTTAATGTCATTAGAAAAGTGAGACAATGAAGAACATTTTTTTCTAGAAGGAAGTGTTACCAAATTTCTTCGATTGCATGATTAGAATAATGTCTTGATTTTTGGAAGGAGTTAAGTATGACTTAAATGAATTTTGAGGCATAGATATATTATTTATGTCATTTTTGTGGAATTAATTAGCATGTTAATGGGAGTTAATTAGCATGTTAATTTGAGCAAGACCATATGACAAGGATTAAAATGAATTAAGGTGGTAAGATTTCATGAGGGGCAAAATTGGTAAGCCACTTAAGCTTTTAAGTTACAAGGCTTATAAGGAAGGGTATAAGGGTCATTTTCACTCATTAATGGTAAGATTGTAAATAAGAAGTGGAGGCTTGTTTTTAAGTGAGAGAGGAGCACGAAAATTAGAAGAAAGAAACAAAAGAAAGGAGAGAAGAGAGGAGAGAGTCGGTGGAGAAGAAGAGAAAAGAAAGAAGTGAGTTAGGGTTTTGATTTTTCTATGCTTTTAAGAGGGATTTTGAAGTTTATTGATGAAGGAAAAAGGAAGAGGAGCATGAGAGCTTCCATTCAAGCCAAGAAACTCTTCATTTGATGAAGGATCAAGGTAAGAGTATATTGACTTGTTGGATTTTTAGAGAGATTTTGGTTCTTATGGCTTAAGAATGGTATGAGTTTAAGTTTTCTAAGATCAATTTTGTGATTATGTGTTATGGGTTGTCCAATTTGAATTCATATTGATTGAAAATTTTGCCATTGTGAAGGAAAGTAGGAGAGGCAAAAAGGAGCAAGAGCAGAGGATTTTTGAACAAGAATAAGCAAGAAAATTAAGGTGGGTTTCATGTTTATAATTTGAGTAATGAGCCATAATTGTTTTCTTTTGAATCAAGAGAGTAAAATGTTTTCAATTTCTTCATTAAATATTGCTTTGATTGATTGAGAAATCGCTACATGAAAGGGCTTTTTTGAAGAAAAAAAAGAACCAGGGTCGCGATGCGTCGCGAGCGGGATGCCGCGCGCTCGTGCGACGCGACCCCTTCTTCCCACCCTTAACTCGACCTCTTTCCACTCATTTGCTTATAACTTTTTCATCCGACCTCCGATTGACCCGATTTTTGAAGTGTTGGATTCCTAAGAATTTCTTCTACCTCTTCATGGAAATTTATGGTTTTTGAGATTAATTTGAGAAAGATGAATTGACTCAAAATGAGAGGATCGGTTGAAAAAGTCTGAACGCGCTCCAGTATTTTGGCGATATCTCGACCTGTGGAGGTCCGATTGAGGTGATTCTTGTTTCAAAATAAATTAGAGACATGGAATTACATCTTATCTGAAGAAATAAATTTTCAATTTAGGACCCAAGACTTTTAAATTTTCAAATATATTCGGAAGTATGTGATTTGGGTATTTTTGTTGAGGTTTGGCATGGTGTGGAATTCCTCCCTTGTGAGATGCGCGTCTAGATGTCACGTAGGAGGGTTGGGGTTCCAACAGCAATGCTTCAAGACATACCTATACAAACCTCCAACTCCTCATATCAAATGCTTTAAAGAAATCAACTTTAATTAAATAGTTTTTGAGCTTCTTGCCTCATTGATACTCTTTCAAAGTTCTTGCAAGAGAAGAATGTTATCCCCAATATTCCATCCTTGGATGAAAGCCCTTTGAGCCAAGTTAATGATACTAGAGATAGCTTGCTTGAGCCGCTTAGCCAAAATTTCAGAAATCACTTTATAAATAGTGTTGCAATAAGAAATTGGCCAAAAATCATCCATACTATGAGGATTACTTCTTTTAGGCACTAAACAGATGTATGTATGATTCAATGCTCGTAGCATTTTCCTATATGTAAAGAATTCTAGTACAGCCTCAGTAAAAAGCTACCCCGTTATGCCCCAAGTGTGCTAAAAGAAGAGAGCAGTGAATCCATTTAGCCCAAGAGCTTTGGAAGGATTCAAATTGAATAATACTCTTTTAACATCCTGCTCATTGATTAAACCCACTGACATTTCATTAACACTGTAATCGATCGTCCCTTCAAACAACCATCTCACATTCTGATTGGGAATAGAGGAGCTATCCGATCCCATAAATTTAAGAAAGTGATTGTGAGTCATGTCTTGTAGCTGGATCAGCTCTGTGTAGGTCTATCCCCTACCGTCACATAGCATATATATTTTGTTGTAAGTCCGACGAGCTAGTAAGGAAGAGTGGAAGAACTTTGAATTAGTATCCCTTTCTTTTAGCCAGCTAACTCTGGATTTCTGATGAAGAATAAAAGACTAGAGTTTAAGAGCTAAAGTGTATGATTAGAGGCACATCACTTTAGCATTCTAAGCTCCTTTTTATGCGGATCCTCATAACAAGCAGTTTGTGCTTGGATTTCTATTTTGTTAGCATGATTGTAGGAGTATCGGCATGATTATGGTAGACCATGATTATAAGGATCCATAATTAGTAAGAATAATTTTGTTTCCTTGTATGTATATATACTACCTAGAATAGATAGAAGAATTAGCTAGGAAGATACGAAGATACTTATATATATATACCTCGTGATGAGAAGAAAAGTAGAATGAATTCCTTCTCCAAACTAATTCTTTCAACATGGTATCAGAGAATTGTTGATTCGAAAGTAAATCAAAATTGAATCCAAACCTGTATCAAGTTTTTTTTCTCAATGGAAACCCACGACTCCACAACCTCTCCAACCACACCTACAAATCTCAACCTTGTCATTCCAACCACATCATACAACCCACCTCCATCAATCATCGTCCAATAAGATAACTCAACTTTCCCCACTAGTATTGTTCTTGATGAAATGAATTTTTCCATTTGGTCATAATTGAAGGAAATGCGCATCAATGTGCGAAACAAAGTTGGATATCTTACAGGTGAAATAATGAAATTAGCACTCAATAATCCTAGTTATGTAGCATGGATTGTTGACAATAACAAAGTTAAGAGATTGATTATTGATTAAACGAGCCCTCATCTGATGCAGCGATTCATCTGACTGGCCACTCCTAAGGAGATATGGGAGGTTGTTGCAAAAACCTTCTATGATGGATCTGATGAGACTTGTTTGTTTGAATTAAATCAAAAGTCCTTCACCATCAAACAGAATGGTCGACCTTTATCTACCTACTATAATGAACTAGTGGCAATCTTTCAGGAAATCGACCATCGGATGGTCACGCAAGAGGAGGAAGTTGTTAGAGTTATCTATATACACTCCATGATTGCAAGATTGTGGGTCCATATATTCCTAAAGGGACTTGATGCAAAATTTGATCAAGTTCGTGGTGAGATTCTACGAAATGCTCCAAAGTTGGAATTGGAAAGTACATATGCATCTGTTAGAAAAGAAGTTCAATAGAGGCAAGTCATGGGAAATTCTCAAACAATCCCTGAAAGCTCAGCCATGGTGGTTTATTGAAACAAAGGGCGAACTATCCCACCATTGGGAACAACTAATGATTTTGTTTGTAATCATTATGGTGAGAAAGGACACTCAAAATAACGATGCTATGAGATTATTAGATATCTTGACTGGTGGGATTTCTCAAAGAAGCCAAGAAAAAATATCACTAGCAAAGCAGTAGTGGCAACACCTGAGAGTTCAACCTAGGAAGGAAAAGCTCAACGATTGCCATTATTGTTCAACTATGTATCTCCGATAAGGTGGATGTACTTTTAGTGACTACTAGGAATAGTACTTGGATTATTGATACAGAGGCAACCAATCATATGACGAACAATCATACCAAATTACAAACAATTCAACCACCCTCTCAATATGACATATCCACCATAAATGGAAGTATTTCTCCTATTACAGAAAAGAGATCAGTTGTTCTATCCAATACCTTGACTTTTGATACTGTCTTAGTTGTTCCTACACTTGAGTATAACCTTTTTTCTGTCAGTAAAATTACCTGATCTCTTAATTGTACCGTAATTTTTTGGCCTTTATTATGTATTTTTCAGGACATGTTGACCTAAAGGTCTCTTGGTTATGGTGTTAAGCAATACCGGTTGTACTACGTAGAGTTGACTGAAGATGGAAAACAAAAATTCAGTCATGCATTTAATCCAGTGGGGTTGCAAAGACTTGCGAATGTATTTAGATCTGGCATCGACTGTTGGGTTATATTTCTTTTGGCTACCTTAAAAAACTTCGCCCAAACTTGTTTTTTGATTTAAAAGTTTTTTTATTTTAGATGCCATATATGAGAGCTAGCTAAAAAACCTTCGAATTCCTTATTTACTAAGTTTAAATAAAAGATCACAACCTTTTATTGTTATGCAATTTGATACTTGGGGCCCTGCAAGGGTTCCATCCATTTCAAAGGCTCGTTATTTTATTACCTTTATAGATGAATGCACACGGTTTACATGGTGTCCTTGCTTCATAAGTGGAGTGATGCATGTACAACACTTAAGGAGTTTTACAACATGGTTTGTACACAATATCAACAAAAAATTCGAATTTGGCAATCCAACAATGCACTGGAATTTGTTGATGATTCATTTGGAGAATATCTTAGCGAGCTGGGAATACGGCACCATACTTCTTGCCTATACACACCGTAACAGAATGGATTGGCAGAAAGAAAGAATAGGCAACTTATGGAGGTAGTACATGCTTCTCTTTCTGGGATGTACATGCCACAATTTTA
>JANITW010000234.1:33358416-33377694 GCA_027564335.1 Erythroxylum williamsii | reverse complement strand
GAATCTTCTAATAGTTCTGAGTATGCATCTTGTAATTCATTAAATTTTGAGGTTACCTCCTCATCACTTTCTTCCTCAGCTACCAGGCAGATATTTGCTTGCACCAATGCCTCTGAGTCCGTATCTGATTCAGACGAATCTAGATCTTCCCAGGTTGCCATCATGCTTTTCTTGCCTTCTCTACTCTTCTTTGGCTTTTTCTTTAGCAATGGACACTCAGACTTGTAATGTCCCGATTTATTGCATTCATAGCATGTGATGGATGTTTTCTTGTTCCTCCCTTCATCTTTGCTATTCTTCTTGAAGTAGGATTCTTTATTTCCTTTAGCCTTTTTCTTCTACATATGTCTGATCTTTCTCGAGATAAAGGATAGTTCATCATCTTCCTCGCTTGAAGCATGATCTGAATTACTGGAATCGTCATCCTTGACTGCCTCAATCTTTAACGCTTTTGACGATGAGCTTCTCTTCCTTTGATTCTTCTGATTCTTTTGTCCAGCCTTCAATGATATGGATTTGTCCCATCTAGGCTTATCTTCAGCATCGATTTCATCTTCATGTATCTTTAGAGATCCAAGTAATTCATCAAGCTTCAATACGCTTAAATCCTTGGCTTCTTGTGCGGCTGTAACTTTTGGTCTCTATCTCTTTGGTAAACTTCTTAAGATCTTTCTAACGTGATCTTGATTGTCGTACGTTTTACCGAGAGTTTTAAGTCTAGTGATGATAGTTTGAAATCTTCCAAATATCTGATCGATAGACTCTTCGTTCTTCATTTTGAACAGCTCATACTGGTATACAAGAATGCTTATCTTAGACTCCTTTACTTGATTTGTGCGTTCATGTGCGATGGATAGCGTATCCCACATCTCCTTCACAGTGTTGCATTCGTGAACTTTATCGTACTCACTTTTGTTTAAGGCACAACTTAAGAAGAACTTGGCCTTCGAATTTAGCTGGAATCTTACTTTTTGTTCTGCAGACCATCTGATTCGTGGAATGGCATTTCCTTCTTCATCTACTGGTGTATAAGGTCCATTTTCTATTAACTCCCAAAGATGAATATGAGTAGATTCAATGAAGATCCGCATCCTGTCTTTTCAGTAATGATAGTCTTCTCCTTTGAATGCAGGAGGTCTAGTTATCGAGACATCTTCAGTATGTATACGTGTGACTCTGCCATGGATCTTTATCCACACTTTGTTACGGTGGTTTTTGGACACCGAGCTCTGATACTAATTGAAGTGAATCACACGTTAGTATACAATATACAAAGTGCATAAGAAGGGGGGTTGAATTGTTTATTCGAATTTTTAATACAGTCCCCTTTTTAAAAAATTTGCCTTCTCAAAACGATTGACAAACAATATTATGAAGTATTTATATCAGCAATAGAAACGAGAGTTAAGAGTTGAGAGTTAGAATCGACACAACAATTTTATACTGGTTCACCCCAAACCGTGGGCTACGTCCAGTCCTCAGAATTCTTTATAAGATTTCACTATACTTCACAAAAGTACAATTATTCTTTTTACAGAGCCTCTTTAGGTCTCTTACAACAAGTATTCTTTTTCTCACTTAGCCTCTTCAGGCTCTCAATTATTCTTCTTTCTTACAGAAAGATATTGCGAGTTTTGTTACAGAAAATATAGCTCTCGTGTTTTCGTACAAATACAGTATTTAGCTTTTGATATCACTAACAAAATCAGTCTTTGACTTCGACTCTTATTTATAGTCTTCGTCTTCAACTGCTTCTTGATAACTGCTTCTTTCTTCTTGATTCTTGATCTTTAAAGAAACGGTTATTTAGTTGAGTTCTGTAACTAACTCAAACTGATTTGATTCTTCGTCTTCGATTCCTTCGTCTCATTTTCGGCTTCGCTTCATCTCATATTGCTTCCGTCTCATTTTTGGTTCCGTCTCATTTTTTGCTTCCACCTCATTTTGCTTTCGCTTCCATCTCATTTTTTTTCCATTTCATTTTGCTTCCGCTTCCGTCTCATTTTTACTTCCGTCTCATTTTTTGCTTCCGTTTCATTTTGCTTTCGCTTCCGTCTCATTTTTCCTTTCGTCTCATTTTTTGCTTCCGTGTCATTTTGCTTCTGCTTCTGTCTCATTTTTGTTTCCATCTCATTTTTGCTTCCATCTCATTTTTTGCTTCCGTCTCATTTTGCTTCCGCTTTCGTCTCATTTTTGCTTCCGTCTCATTTTGCTTCAGCTTCATCATTATTTGGTTTTCATCAAAATGAATCGTAAAGTCATTTTGACTTAACATGTGTATCACTTCAAACGATCATATATCTCTCCAGAATAGGTGTTTTCATCTTGTATTCACTTGTTCAACCTACCTATAAATCATAAAGTCTTATACAATCACTGAAAGTCTCAAAATAGGTGTGAACATTGAACAATCTACCCCTCCAACTCAAATATAAGGAAGACTCGTTATTCTCCATCATCTACTTGAGATACATCCAGACAAGCTTACTGTAAAGTTCATGCTTATTTTTGGGAACTATTTTACACCATTGAAATTCTTATGAGCCTTCTTCAATATTAATTATTGCTCTTCTATCACAGACCTCAAACAATGATATCTAACATTTATGTGCTTTGTACAAGAATGATACATAATATTTTTGCTTAATTCAGTAGCACATTGACTACCACAAAATACTACATAGTCTTCTTGTCTTATATCCCACTCTTGAAGGAACCTTTTAACTAGAGCATCTTTTTACAAACTTCTACTACAGCTATCTATTTTGCATCAGTTTAAATAAAGTTACATACTTTTGTAGCTTGGAATTCCATGAAATGGCAGCCCTTTCAAACCTGAACAAAAAACTTGGAGTAGATTTTTTTTTCATCAAGATCTCCATCCATATCAACATTTATAAAATCTTCTAGAGTTAGCTTATCATTACTAAAGCATAAACTCCACTTCGTTGTACCTCTCAAGTATCTCAGAATTCATTTAACTGCTTCCCAGTAAACTTTCTTGGATTTAATAAGAATCTGCTCACTATCCTAACAACTTGAGCAATATCTGACCTTGTGCACATCATTACAAACATCAAAGACCTTACGGTAAATGAATATGGCAAAAATGGCATACCATATTTCTCCTTTTCTGTTGAGGGATATGTGCACTTATACAGCTTGAAATAAGATGTCAGTGGCATGGTAACTGACTTGACATGCTTTATATTGAACCCTTCTAGAACTCATTCAATATATCTCTCCTGAAATAACCTTTCTTCCTGTCTCGAGTTATCTTCATGCTTAGAATCTATTTTGCAGGTCTTAAATCTTTTATATCAAAATATTTGAACAAGTCCTCCTTTAAATTTTGGATTCGAACAATGTCTTACCCATAATTAGCATATCATTAAAATAAAGAAGAAGAATGGTGAAGTTCTCACTAAAAACTTCTTGAAATGCCACTACGTTGGAGCATGTTTTAAGCCATATAGATTTTTCTTCAACTTGCAGGGCATATTTTCCTTACCTTTAGCTTTGAAACCTTCTGGCTACTTCATATATATTTCATCTTCCAAATCTTAGTTCAAGAAGGTTATTTTAACATCCAATTATTCGAGTTCAAGATCTAAATAGGTAACTAGGCCCAAAATTGTTCGAATTGAGGTCAAATTAACTACTATTGAAAAGATTTCATCAAAGTTGATACACTTCTTTTGACTGTATCCTTTCACTACTACCCTTGTGTTGTGCTTTACTAGCTTGTTACTATCTCTCTTTATCTTAAACACCAATTTATTCTTCAATGCCCTTTTGCTTTTTGGAAGTTTAACAAGCTCGTGTGTATTATTCTTCTTTAAATAATCAATCTTTTCCTTTATAGCTGTGAGCCAAAAATTTTTGTCTTTACAAGATGAAACCTCTCTCATGCTTCTAGAACATCACATCTCTGCTCCTGACCACCTTTTACTCTTCTAGGTCATAAATTCTTAAGTCAAACTGATCACCAACATATCCAATAAAAGTGTAAGGTATCAACTTTGACTCAAGCTTCTTTCTCTGATTTTTGGGTATATGTGTACATACCTTGCAATCAAAAACTCTCAAATTATGATATGTGGGATCCTTTCTAATCTATGCTCTCTCAGGAATCTAAAAAACTAACAAAATTGAGGGAGCTCCATTAATTAGGTAGATCACTGGTTAAATTGTTTCTCCCTAAAATGTCTTTAGCAACATGGACATTCTGAGTATGCAACGAACCTTCTCCATAATGGTTTTGTTTATCATCTCCGAACCCCATTATATTGTAGAGTTCATGGTTCAATTTTCTCATGTCTAATGTTATGTGATGTATAGTATTTTTCAAACACTTTAGAAGTATAAACCCCTCCATTATCTGTTTGCATAAACTTAAATTTCTTCTGAGCTTTCCTTTCTACCATAACATGAAATTTTTAGAAAGTTTTAGATATTTGACTCTTAGAGTTCAGCATAGACACCAAAGTCTTTCATAAAACATCATCAATAAATGTAACAAAATATTTGTTACCTCCTACTGACTCCCCCTTATAGGGCCACAAACATTTGAATCACCAACTCTAATAACTCTGACTTCCCTATAAATCTTCTTTTGAAAGAGACTCTATATTGCTTTCCAGCCAAGAAATGATTGCAAAGATTAAGTGATTGTGAGTTCTTAACTAGGATAATAAATTTTCCAGCTAGAAACTTTAATCCCTCCTCACCCATGTGTCCTAATCATCGATGTCACATATTTGGTGAAGTTTATTTTTAGAGTGTGTATACTTCTCCACCACCATATGCCTTTAAGTTTGTCTTGTACAGTGATCAGCATAACTCTCCTCAGGTAACCATCATTGAGCCTTTGACATTTTCCACTTCCTATCCTTAAAAGTGTGCTAAAAATTTTCTTAATCTAACACATTATTTGATAACAAATTTAGCCTTAGATCAAGGATGTGTCATAGTTCAGTAAGCATCTAACATTTTTTGAACTCGTATTCACCCATATCAACTATCTTGGCGAAACTTGGTTTCCCGTCTTTACACTCCCAAAATCTCTGCTCTTGTAGTTTGAGAAGGACTCTACCTTTGGAACACAATGGTAAGATACTCTAGTGTCAATCAGCCATTCAAAACAAAAATTGATGACGTGGAAGCATTCAATAGTGGAATAAACTAGGGACAACTCATCATCTATGCTTGAAGTTGTTGCTATGGTATTTTTATCATCACCATCATTCTAATGATCTTACTTTTTCTGATCCCTCTTCCACTTATAGCAGAACCTCTTGATGTCTCTTGGTTTATTATAATAGTGACATGTCTCCACGTCTTTATCACTTTTGAACTTTGAACAATTCCTAGACTTGACGCAATCTTTGGGACCCTACTCTTGTTCCTTCCTTTGCTTTCTGTCACAAAGGCCTTCACGTTGTCAACTTTGATCTCTCTTCTTCTAATTTCTTCAATAAACATACTCTCTTTGATTACATTCAAAGGGAGCACAACTTTAGGAGCTGACTTGCTAATTGTTACCACTAGCATCTCCTAGCTATTTGATAAAAAACTCAGCAAAAATAAAGCTTGAAGTTCATCATCAAGAATGATTTTCATTGTAGTAAGCTTGTTGATTATGTCCTAATAATCACTTAGAAGCTCTGGAACTAATTTCCCAGCCTTTAACTTCAAGTTCATAAGCCTCCTAATTAGAGTGGCCTTGTTTTTAGTTGTCTTCCTTTCATACAGACCTTCTAGCTTCTTTTGTAGCTCAAAAGGATCTGTTACTTGAGACATGTGGTTGAATATGTTGATATCAATCTATTGTCTAATAGTGCCCAGAGTTTTACGCTTCATCTTTTCCCATTTTCTATCTGACATCTTTTTAGGTTTGAAGGAACGTCACCCTTCACACATTTGTCCCCCATCAATAGGATCAAAAGATCTTTGCAACATAGAGGTCTTCCATTATGGGCCTCCAAATTGAGTAATTTGATGACGTTAACTTGACTATAGAATTGTTTCTACCTTCAATTACAATGACTTTGACACCACTTATAGGGGGAAAATGAAATAACTCTCTAACAAATCAGCCAAATATAAACAATAATAAAGAACTCTTCAACTTACAGCAACAAACAATATGAGAATAAGAAACTTAACGATGAAACAAACACTAAGATTTACATAAAAACACTCTAATGCAAAGGAAAAAACTATAAGACAAACCGATAAACAAACCGTTCTACTTAATAAGGATTTGCTAGAAAATTTGATCTCTCATCTCACAACAACAAGTTGATTCACAAAGTTTTAGGATTGAGATCAAAGTTGATATTGTAATCAATAATCACTCAATCCAATCCCAAAATTAATCAAACAGGATGACTATTTGCCTCTCTCTGTGTTCCTCACTTTTAGATGTCATGGCCACACTCTCAACAAAAATCTACATCTTTCTCTCTTTTATATTAACAAATAAGTTTTTCCGCACTACACATGGTCATGTAAATAAGCACGTATTTTTAGCACAGCCTCACTTGCAATTATATATGATTACAAAGAGTATACAATTTCCACACACAAGCGTGTACATGACTGTGTATGTATTTGATCTTGACACATTCCTTTACACTTTTACAGAGACTCACGGTTGATCCCTAGGGTCATGTAAGTCAAGATATGGGTGTGTAGCACTTTACACGGTTGTGTATGTCTCCGACAGAGATTTTTCCATCTTATCTTCACTTGTTCGTCATTCTCACAAACTATGAAGTCGTGTAGGATCGCCAACAGTCTCGGATACCAAACAAAAATTGCATTTTAATCATTCAGCTTGAGGCCTTTCTTGGAATGGAAAAGAATAAACAGATGCATTAATACAAATAATTTTGAGGAAGCATACGTGAAAGTCAACAAATAATAAACAGTGATTTACTCTCTTATGGTTAAACATGATCAAATCTAAATGATTGTGGACTATGGTTATAACTGATAATTGTTAGCGTCATATTGATATTATAGTGACCATGTAGATGTCTAAGTTTCTCCATATAACCGAAACCAACGTCTCAACTTTTTATTTAGAGCTGAGCTGCAACATTGTGTTCCGTTCATTTCTTTTGTGTGTTTCTTAACAATTTGACCTATGAATTAAGTCAGGTAAAAGTCCATCTAAAAGATTAAAATGGGAGGACGATTTAAGAAATTGAGAACAATAAAAAGGCAATGGTAGTAGGTTATAATAAATTTCTTAATTTGAACGGTCCCTCTAAATAATGCAGTGTTTAGGAAAAAATATGTTTTCACAACATGACCGAATACTAGCGGTGCTCAAACAGTTACAAAACCCATCCCTCGTCACTGGCCTTGCTTGTACGTTTTTATAATGACATTTCCAGGACGAATTTCTTTGATTTTTAGTTATTTTAAACTCATTTACTGTGTTGGAATAGACGATATCGTGCCCAACTCCGTGGTTACTTCATTCCGAATTCGGATCCTCTATCCAAGATTACTCTATCCTAGTCTGTCCATTTGAATCTTAATCATTCATTTATGCAGAACCTACACGGGATCCACATAAATAGATAGCTGAGATTCAATGGACAGGATAGAAAAAAGTAATTTTGGACAGAAGGTCCTGACTCGTTGGTTCAATAAATACGCGGGTGCTAGTTATGCAAAAACACACAACACTCCTCTTTGTTATCAAACATTCTTGTTACAAAATGTGTGGGATACTAGCTGTTCTGGGATGTTCCGATGATTCTCAAGCTAAAAGGGTTCGTGTGCTGGAGCTGTCTCGCAGGCGAATTTCTCTTTCATTCTTGTTATTGCCAATCTATTGATCTTTACTTGAGATGTATAATTAATCACCAAAGTGGGGCCATTTGTTAAGGATTCGGAACAATGAACTGACGTTATGGATGCTATTGCTTTGTCACCTTTAACAGATTGAAGCACCGTGGTCCGGACTGGAGTGGACTCTACCAGCACGGTGACTGCTACTTGGCTCATCAACGTTTAGCTATCATTGATCCTGCTTCTGGTGATCAACCTCTGTTCAATGAGGACAAAAGTATTGTTGTTACGGTAGCCTTCTCTACCATGGTTAATTTAGTGCACTCGGTGTCTTTCTACATTTTGTGGAGCAATGTGTAGTTGCTTTGGCACACCAACTGCAGAAGAACATCTGAATCTTAAATCAATTGTTTAATACAGGTAAATGGAGAAATTTACAATCACCAAGAACTAAGGAAGTGTTTGTCACATCACAATTTCAAAACGGGCAGTGACTCTGACGTTATTGCTCATCTGGTAGCTATCGTGATATTCATTCAACCTGTAATCATCTTTATTTTCCTTTGAAATCTTTCCTTTGAATAGTATGAAGAGCATGGAGAAAATTTTGTGGACATGCTGGATGGCATCTTCTCATTTGTGCTATTGGACACTCGAGACAACAGTTTCATTGTCTCCCGTGACGCCATTGGAATCACCTCCCTCTACATTGGCTGGGGACTTGATGGTAACTTCTTCTCCACTCACTTTGGTCGCTTAAGTGTGTTCCAAGTCCTAAAATTCGATGAATTCTCATCTCATGTTGTTGTGTCCAGGATCAATTTGGATTTCATCCGAATTGAAAGCTCTGAATGATGACTGTGAACATTTTGAGTGCTTTCCTCCTGGTCACTTGTATTCCAGCAGGTCAGGGGGGTTAAGGAGATGGTACAATCCTCCTTGGTTCTCAGAGGCTATTCCATCAGCTCCATATGATCCGCTTGCTCTAAGAAGTGCATTTGAAAGTGTGAGTCTTATAAGATACAGAGTTTAACTATAACACACGCTGTTACTGTAAAAACATCAAATAAGGGGATATCCGTGGGATTATAACTCATTACCAAATACAATCCGTGCAGGCTGTCATCAAAAGACTTATGACTGATGTGCCTTTTGGGGTTTTGCTATCTGGTGGCTTAGACTCGTCTTTAATTGCCTCTATCACAGCTCGCCATTTAGCAGGAACCATAGCTGCCCAGCAGTGGGGAGAGCAGCTCCATTCTTTTTGTGTTGGCCTAGAGGTGAGTGCCAATTGCAATTATCACAAAATTACCACTCTTCTTCAAGATATTCTATCCTTGATGAAGTTCCTATTCTTAAGCAGGGTTCACCTGATCTGAAGGCTGCAAAGGAAGTTGCAGATTACTTGGGAACTGTTCACCGTGAATTTCATTTCACAGTTCAGGTACTAGAAACCCGAATGTTAAGGACACGACTTCATGATATGTTTAAGACAACTGCAGAGTATTAACTGTAGGTCTTTGGTACATGACAACGGTACAGGATGGAATTGATGCCATTGAAGATGTCATTTACCATATTGAAACTTATGATGTTACAACCATTAGAGCAAGTACCCCTATGTTCCTTATGTCAAGGAAAATAAAGTCTTTAGGAGTGAAGATGGTTATTTCTGGTGAAGGTTCTGATGAGATTTTCGGTGGCTATCTGTACTTCCACAAGGCGCCAAACAAAGAAGAGTTTCATCAAGAAACATGCCGCAAGGTAACTGTATAACCACATTTAGCACATTTTTTAGGTGTTCATTGAAAGATAAGTAAAGACATAAAGGCTGCCTAGTGCACAGGGCTCTTTGCTTTGTGAGGAGGGTTATCAATTTTATGCAGCTTTTTATTTGTATTTTACAAAGAGTCTATTTCCGTAATTCGAAATTGTGATCATTCAGTCACAAATGAGTAACCTTATTAGTTGCTCCAAAGCTCGCCCACGAAAGATAAGTAAAGACATTTGAGTAGATAATTCTACTCAATTATTCTTTCGTTTTCGCAGATCAAGGCCCTCCATCAATTTGACTGCTTGCGAGCTAACAAAGCAACGTCAGCTTGGGGTTTGGAAGTTCGAGTACCTTTCCTAGATAAGGAGTTTATTAACGTTGCAATGGCCATTGACACTGAGTGGAAGATGGTAAATACAACCATTCTAATTACTTTTCAGCCATCATTTAAGGCGGTGTTTCTTAGAGTTGCATTTTTTTTCTTTAAATTTTGTAGCTACTCTAACAAAGGTTTTAAGAAATTTCGTTCAATTTCAGATTAAACCAGAACAAGGACACATTGAAAAATGGGTTCTTAGGAAAGCCTTCGATGATGAGGAGCATCCCTATCTACCCAAGGTACATAAGAACCATATGCCTTTGCTTTACATCAATTAAACTACTCGGTGACTTTGTTTAAAATGCTATCTTCCAATTCTTGCAGCACATTCTATACAGGCAGAAGGAGCAATTTAGTGATGGTGTCGGCTACAGCTGGATAGATGGTCTTAAGGCTCACGCTACTCAACATGTACATAAATGGTTAACCTTCGGTGACATAAATTTTCGTTAATTATAGAAGGTTTATAACATCCTAAATAATACTTTCAGGTGACAGACAGAATGATGCAGAATGCTGCACATATCTTCCCACATAACACCCCTACTACCAAAGAAGCTTACTACTACAGAATGATCTTTGAGAGGTTTTTCCCACAGGTAGTTTAATCAAATTGATAACCATAACAGCAAAACAGTAAAGTCCTGATACTAATCTTGCTATATTTCTAGAAGAACTCAGCCAGGTTGACTGTTCCTGGAGGAGCTAGTGTAGCATGTAGCACTGCCAAAGCTGTGGAATGGGACGCTGCGTGGTCGGACAATCTTGACCCGTCAGGCAGAGCTGCATTGGGAGTACATCTTTCATGTTATGACAAGCAGCAGGCAGTTTCCCACAGCAGTGGTATTGTGCCACCAAAGATTATCAAAAGCATACCTCGCATGGCGGAAGTTAGTGTTCCAGAAGTTGTTATCAAAACCTAACGGCAGCCAGAAGTTTTAACGTATCAGTTATATTGTGGTAGAAAGTTGTGTGGCGTTCGGACTTTCGTTGGATTAATGGATTACGAGAAAATTCCAAGGCGAGGCTCGTAATAATGAATCCTTGTGTTGTCGCTACGTTCTTGTTTTAATATAAGGTTTTGAAGTTGCCAATGTTATGTAATCCTGTCAAGTGTCAGTGCAAAATTTTCTTTCTTTTTATTGTTGTGTGTATGGGTGCATGGCAGCAGCCTAGTCAACTGGTGCCTGCATTATGTCTATTCACTAAACTAGCTTGTGAAAAGAATAATCTGGATCTCCTTAGGAGCCTGGCCAAGCGGTTTGGTTGAGCTTATTGTACGCTCCTTGTAGCAAAGTTACGCATTGCATGTTGTAAAGTCATTTTAGCTGTAATGCAAAATCTTATTTTCCTTCGGACTGTTTTTAATGCACAGTGAAAAGAGGAGCTAATCTATCCGGCGAAGAAAGATAACATCGCTGCAAACGCTATACAAGGAAGGAGAGAACAGATGAATTAATAGCTAAAAACGACAAGACTTTTGATCACAATCAGATATGTTTTTAATGTAACAGGTAGCAAGAAATATATTATGTGTGTTGGATCATAAGCGAAAAGGAAATAAATGAAGTAAACGTAGAAATATCTGTTTTCGGTTCATCAACTAAGACTTTCACATAAACTTCTCACCGACATGTGGTTTATACCTTTTTATAGTTTTCTCACAACGTAAGCTCTTCTAATAAGTCGGAGAATCTTGATACTTACAAATGACATGAACAATTGCAAGAGAATTTAATCTATTTATATAGTTTCTATATCGAGCTTCCCTATTATAAGCTCGATATAAGTTCGGTTTACACTAAAAGTGGAGTCGATTTTCTTCTTGGACTTTGACTCATTGACTTAGATCATTTATTGAGTCACTTTATTATCTTTATCTGGATCAAATTACGTAACTTAATCGATAAGTTATTGAAAGCCAATAAAATGCAATTGATTGTTGTCTAACTTTATGAAAAATGTCTAATATTCTCCTTCTTGAACAATAATTAATTACGGCATTGATTCAAGTTTAAAAACAATTTAAAAAATTCGATTAAACCATGCTACTATATTGGTACTAAGTTTAAGAATTAAAAACATTTGATTAAAAGATAATGAAAGTCCAACATTCTGTCTCACAAGATTTTCGATACCGAAAGATATCAAACACGTGTCATGTGTGACACAAGTCTAATATAATCATGCATATCTAATTATACCTTATTAACATAAATGAAAAAATGGAGTGTGACAAACTAATATGATACCTGTATGTTCTAATATGTATTATCTTTCATTTGTAGGTCTCAATTTCTCTAAACCTTATGCTAAACTACGTAAGATAAATGTTGTTTTCTCTCACCAAATACTAAAATATATTAGAGAAAACCATTTTATTCTCTGACTGAATACTAAACTACATTAGAGAACCTTTATGAGATTAAAACTTATATCCCCCTATGTCATGTTAAAATTCATGAATATTTGTATTAAATTGTATGTCTTTCAATGACATAGGCTCAAGGTCAATTTTTATATATGCCCAGTACCCTTTAAAATGCTTAAGATCGACACAAAGCTTAAGACTTTCACATGTATTATGACTTTACACAATAATAGGTATTACTTAGGATAAAAGATGATCATCTTTATTAATAAACAATCATAGTGTCATAATACATCAAAATATATAAACATTCATGAAATAAAATAACAATCCCTAACTAACACTGTCTAAGGATTTTAACACACTCGTATATTGGATACATGTCTTTCAAACACAAGTGGATAAAGTTCTTTAATTAAAGGACTGGCTAACATCTCCTCAGTCATCATATGCTCCACTTCAACTTCACCTTTCTGTATTAACTCCTTAGCAGCTAAGTATTTGACCTCCAAATGCTTAGGCCGGCGATATTCTTATTGTTGCTAAATAACATAATAATAAGATAATCATAATATAACCAAACGGGGCTAGCCACTAAATCTACCACAAAAAACTTAGAAATCAAGTTTCTAAGTCAAATTGCCCATGAAGCAGCCCCATAGCATGCTACAAACTCTGCACGCATGGTCGAGAAAGTTCGTTACCAATGTTTGCTTGACACTTTTTCACGGTACCACACCATCTGCTAACATAAAAATGTAACCTAAAGTGGACTTTCGATCATCCGAACACATAGAAAAACTGAAATATGTCTACCTCACGAGGCTTAGATCATTGGCACCCCGGTATGTCAACATATAATCCTTGGTACCCTTTAGTTATCTCAACACTCACTTAATTACATTCTAGTAGTTTATACCTGTGTTAGCCAGATATTGACTCAATAGTCCAACAGCAAATGCAATATCCAACCTAGTGTACACCTAGGCATACATCAGGCTATTAACTGCAATAGAGTACGAAACGTTCCTCATGGCATCTCTCTCAACTTCATACTTTGAACATTGTGCCAAAGATAATCTCTCACCATGAGAGATATGTCCTACGATAGGTCTACAGTCAGTCATATTAAACCTTTATAACACTTGCTCAATGTATGCACTTTGTAAGAGGCTTAATAAGTGTGAGATCTATCCCGGTGAATCTGTATATCTACGACAATAGATACCTCACCAAGATCTTTCACGTCAAAATTGGCCAAAAGTTGCTTAACTTCGTGCAACATAGTCAAGTCAATTGACGCGAGTAATATATCACGCATATACAACAATAGGAAGAAGACTTTGCTACCTTGACCTTATAGTATAAGCATCTTTCAACTTTATTTTTCACAAAGTCGAAAGAGGTCAGAACCTCATCAAACTTTAGGTACCACTTTCTAAAAGCTTGTATCAAACCGTATATTGATTTGGTCAATTTGCAAAACTCATTAGTCATTCCTTATCCTGAAATCCTTCAGGTGGCTCCATATAGACTTTCTTATAAAGGTCACCATTCAGGAAAGCGATTTTAATGTCCATTTGATGTAGCTCTATGTCATAATGAGCTACTATTGTCACAATCACTCTAAATGCATCCTTTGAGGATACAAGAGAGAAGGTAACATTAAAATTAACCCCTTCTCTTTGAGTGAGCTCTTTGGCAACCAACCAAGCCTTAAACTGCTCAACTTTACCTCGAGTGTCCTTCTTAGTCTTAAATAATCATTTGCAACTGATGAGTCTACAATGTTGAGGCAAATCAACTAGTTCACATACCTTATTGTGATGCATGGATTGCATCTCATCTTTCATTGCATCCTACCACAAGTTTGTATAGGGTCTAGAAACAGCTTCTGTAAAAGTAACTGGATCCACAACATATCCTATATTATAGTCTTGTTTACCTAAATAGACTATGTAATCAAATGAGATAGCATAACGTCTCTCTAGTGGGTATGCATAACTACAATGGTTTTTGTACCCCCAATAACCTCTGCTTGCACAAGTTAGGTTCCTATTCATGCATAGGCATTAGACTCGGATCTTGATCGATTAGACTTGACTGTATGAGCAGTGGATACAAAATAATTGTATTATTCATCCTATTATCACCTGAAGGGTGAGAGGGCCCACTCTCATCATGGGCATCGTATTCCAGAAACTTGTCAATTTGTGATTCCACTATTTTAGCTCCTCCTTCTCTACAGTAAAATCTGTAGTCTTTAGAGTGATCGGGATAACCTACTAAATAGTAATAGGTAGAACGAGATTGTAATTTACTTTTATAAGAATTGTATAACTATACCTTAGTAGGGTAGCCTTATACGTGAATGTGTAAAAGGCTTTGTTCCCTACCAACCCAGAGTTCAAAAGGCGTCTCAAGCATTTACTTACTTGGAACTTTGTTTAATATATACGATGTCATCTTAATGGCTTCACCCCTAAGGTAATCGTGTGGGTTAGTCCTGTTTGTATTGACCTCATCAGATCCTTTACGGTGCAGTTACGTCTTTTGGTCACACCATTTTACTCAGGACTACCCGACATAGTGAATTGAATCACTATTCTAATCGATTCTAAATACCCAGCAAACGGACTTGCTTCTTATCCTACAACACCATATTTGCCATATTACTCTCCTCCCCAATCAGATCTGACAATCTTGATTGATTTTCCTAATTGGTTCTTAACTTAGTCTTGAAAATCTTGAATTTATCAAGAACGTCAGACTTTTCCTTAAGTAAGAACATGTAATTGTAGCTGGAATAATCATTTATAAACATCAAAAAATAGAGAATTGCATAATGAAGCTATATAGGGTCCACTTATGTCCGTATGTATAAGATCTAACAAGCCAGAAGTATGAGTTGACCCCTTTTTCTTTATCGTGGTCAACTTACCTTTGTAACAATCAACATATATTTCCATATCACCATTAGGAGAATGTTTTCCTTTATCAATCTCTCAACTCTATCTCTGGAAATGTGACCTAAGTGTTTATGTCAAATCATGTTGACATTTTCTTTATTAGAGGTCTTTTACAAGTCACAGGTTTGACAATATAAGAAGAAACATATATTTCATTAGGGGTAAGGCATATTTTATATAATCCGTAAGACAAGAAGGTAGTTTCGATATGTTTTGCATTGATAGATATATTTACAACTGAAGTATCAATAATAAAATGATAACCCTCTTTGTCCAAAACTGACACAGAGATCAAATTCTATCTAAATATCCCATAAAACAAGTCCAAGCCTCGTATTGAGGTTTAAAGCTACATTCCTTACATACAAAACAACTACTTCTTCATTATTGTCGACCATCAACTTCTCCTCTTCTTTAGTCAACTTTCTCGTGGATCTAAACCCCTACACTGTAGAAACAACATGATTAGATATCTAGCCAATAAGAATTGGATATGGCTATAACTAAATTGGATTCATAAATCATAGGCCGAGGAGTTACTTGACGGCTCCTATTTGACTTTTCAGACTTTATAGTGCTAGTAGTTGGATTTCCTATGCCACTTCTATTTGCAAAAGAAGCACCTCATGTTATTTAAGTCTTGTGAACTTACAATGCTAGACTGACTAATCTGTATATGTGGAGAGGGTTTGGATTTCTTACCCTTAAACTTTTGGAGCTTAGCCTTCCCTTTGCATCTGGCTGCATATAAGGCTATATAAGGAGTGCTCTTCAGCTTCTCCTTTGTTACAACACATCGAGAAATCAAGGCATTGATATTCTGAGCCTCATCCTAGGAAATGTATGATGTAAGCAGCATTTCAAACTCTCACGAGAGAGTATTAAGTGCCTAGTGCACTATCAATGTATTAGGAATGGGAACTTCTTGTGCCTTCAGTTTAATCTAAAGGCAGACCATCCTTATAATGTATTCCCTTCCACTTCCTTCCCCAGTATACCTCATGGAGAACAAATCCTTAATCAAGGTACTCAGCTCAGCAATGGACAAGACCTTGTACCTTTGGAAAACATTGTCTATAAATTCCTTCGTTATGGTAGTGTCCGACAATCCACTTAACAGATTATCTGGGATTGACCTCTTAATGGTCAAATAACACATCATGTTTGGCTGCTCGCAGATTGCAAAGGAATTCTTATCATCTTCCTAGCTAATATCTGTAAGTGGAGAGGATCTCTTTGTCAACATAGCTATGTTAATGTTTGCCATCTCCAAGACAAACTCGGCATCCTTCTTCCTCTTCTTGAAATTGAAACCGGTCATGGTTTCAATGATAATAGCATTGTTGTTAACAGAAAATGTGACTGCAAAAAGACAATGCAAAGATCAGCACAAACGTAGAATAACAATGATACTCAAAGCTTTAAAATAATATCTATACTAAGAATCCAATCATACATATTATGAAACACCTTTGGGATGAATGCATAATATATGCAATTAGACCTACACATAAAAAGCAATCAGAGTACAAATCATCAACTTTCATGACACTACCACTTTTAGGCAAATAGATCATTTAAGCAACAATTTTCCTATATCTAATACCTTTATGCACATCTCAAAATCCTATGTAAGGTTAATACTTTTGGGAAAAATAACCAAACATAAGACCAAAGATGTTTTCCAGCATGTAAGCAAAATAATTCAAAATACTGACTCGAAAGGCTATTTTGGTGACTACATTCTCACCAATTCCTGAAAGGTTCACAAACATAAGGAATACATCTTTTTGTTATCCTCACACTTTATCTGAGCATACAGCATATGAAAATGTAACATCAATTAATGCCAAAAATCGAATGCACAATCAAAATATCACATATTAGTGCTAACAAAATTGTGATTAAACTTTATTCGAGACTTTTGTAGCAAAAAAAATCTCAATTTGAGTGCCTATCGTGCATTACCAAACACTTAATCTATCACACAAGATGCAAAAACCTTAAATGTCTCCCTCAAGTGAAGTTTAAAGAATGAAAATTCACTCAAAAATAACTTTAGAATGCCTTAATTCGTTTTTCTGGGATGAAATTAATTATGTAATTAATCCATAAAATTTTTAAAAATTACTTTAAAAATTTCTCTAATCTAGAAACTGACCAAAAGGATTCGAGGCATCTTTACGAGAATTTTGAAATTTTCTTTTTCTTAGGTACTGATGTCAGCAATCACTATGCGCTGACATCAAGGTGCGTGTTCGTCTGTGTAGCATGCATTGCACGTAGACACGCCCAACACGCCTTCGTGCATTGATGCGTTGACCACTATGCAGCCCGTGTGGTGCACGCTACTTATGCGCACCGATGCGTTTGTTGCTCTAGCGCGTGCATCACCCTCGTGCACCACACGTCGAGACACATGGTAGGCATATGTGATGTATGGGTTTATCCCGATGTTGCCACTCGGAGTTCGCACCGTATGTGGCGCGCCAGTCGGTGATGGACCCACGTCTTGATGTCTAGCTGGCATATGTGACGCATGCATCAGACCAATCGTCTCGAGAGTGGTACTATAGCTGTATCTCGATGATCTTCCCCCTTTTCGGCGATAGGCAATTTTCGACAAGATTCAAGCCAATTTTTTGAACTTTATGGCTCGTTTTTGACCCATTTCTTAATGCTACACATGTGTAGTCACTTTCACGCATCCATACACATGAAAAACTGAAAAATAAATCAAAACTATCCGAAACCCTTATGGATAAAAACTGAAAAAATTTTTGTTTTAAGCCACATGATCACGTAACATCTCTAATACCACGTGTAACATGTAACATGAATTTTATTACGTGCCTCGGATAGTACATAAAAGGGAAATAAATGAAGGAAATGCGAAAATACCTATTTTCAGTTCCATCACACTTCGAAGGAGCTTTATAGGGCCATAACGAGCTCAAATCAATCGAGAACTTCACGAGAACTTCTAACCGGCACGTGGTTAACTCTTTTCTACACTTTTCTCATAAAGTGAGCTCTCCTAACAGATCAAAAAATCTTGATACTTATGAATTACATGAGCAACTGTAAAAAAACTTAACCTCTTTATAGCTTCTATATTGGACTTTCTCATCATAAGCCTGATATATGGTCCAGTCTATACTAATTGGGGTTCATTTTCTTCCTAGGCTTTGATCCATTGATTTAGATCATTTATTGGATCACTTTATTATCTTTATCCATATCAAATTACGTAACTTAACCGATAAGTTATTAAAAGCCAATAAAATGTAATTAATTATCACTACAAGAAAATTTAGTTTCAATAACCAAATTCTCAGCAGCCATAGTAAAATGGTTGCTAATTACATACATTTTGCAACCAAAAATTATTTGGTTGTAATATATAAGTTACGTATATTTTTTACCGACCAATCAATACTTGGTGGCTATAGATGATTACTAAAACTTACAATTCATGGATAATAATATAACGACCAAACTTAACAATTTTAGCGACAACTTTAATAGTCGTTATAGAAAATTATTAATAGCAACCAAATTAACAACCAACTATTGAGTGGTCACTAAAAATATTTCAAATTTTCCATTAGCAACTAATAAATTTGGTTGCTAATTTTACATGACTTCTTTACAGCAACCACGTTATATGATTGCTAAAGAAGTATTGAAAGCAACAAAATGAGCATTACAAGAATGTTAAAACTTAAAACCTTTCTTTAGTGAGAAGTACAAAACGGATGGTTAATTGTATCGAGTTTAATACCGATCGGTATTTAAAATGTCAGCTAGTACCAAAAATTTTAAAAAATAGGGAAACTTTTTTTTAAAATTTTAAAAAAATTTAAACTCTCCTTTCCTCCCTCCTACCTTTCCTTCCCCATCTTTTTTCAAAATTTTTTAACTAGTTATTTTATTTACTTTAACTTTTATAATTATTGTGATTTTTTAATTTTTT
>JANITW010000234.1:33318503-33329493 GCA_027564335.1 Erythroxylum williamsii | reverse complement strand
AACTAATTCTAGATATTTTATTATTATCAAAACATAAAGGGATTTAATTTGTCAACCACCATTGGTCCAACACATCTTTAGACTCTGCAAACTACATTGTACTAACTTGGAATGGACAAAAATAATCTTTTAGGCTTCTATAGAAATTCATTTCTATAGCAAAGGGAATCAAAAGTTGTATAAGATGGATTTTGGTTCAATGGTTTACTACCTATAGCATGAATGGAACAAAAGAATATTTAGTAATGAGGCACTCGATGTTGAAACCAGTTTATAGAATATTATACTCAAAATCAAAATAAAAACCATTTTATGGAATCTACCAAACATAATTCCTCCTAGCTTGTGTATTAGTTGGAACTTATGATAGTATTACTTAATTTGGATTATTCTAGCCATAGTTACTTGAGTTGATCTTTCTTTAAGTTGTATTTTGTATGTAGATACATTTTCCTTCTAATGAATTTATCTTCCAAAAAAAAATTTACAACTATATGGCTTTAACTATGTTTAACTATTTCTTATTTATGTCATGATTATTTAGGCAATGGGGAGAAATGATATGAATACAAAGTTCAAGTGATATTCAAGTAAGTAGTTTAACTTAATCCATCAAGACCACAACCAATGACAAAGATAAATAAAAGAAAGAAACTGGTTCATAAATATGGGAGTTTGTGAGGTAAGAAACCTCAAGCACCTGTAATAAAACGAGTAATAACTCGACAAAGATTACAGGCATAAAGAAATTACAAATATGTTATTTTGATTATTTATTTTTTTAGGATGAAACAAATGGAACTGTGAGGATAACAAGGTTAAGAACATCTAAAGAGAGTCATTAAATTAAAGTTTCACTGTGTTTTATATCTATTCAGAATGTCAAGACAATATTTACTTTGTCTTGCAATTTGGTGAACATTAAGTTTGGAACATTATACATTGTCTTTTGCTATAATGCCCTAAGTGTTGATGAATTGCTATTTTGTAAATGTCAAGAGCTTTTATATTCTGACTTAATGGAATTTTTTTTTTCAATGCTACATAACTAATGCAAATATTTTCTTATGCAAGAAATTAATTTTATAAACTTTTAGTACACGAGCAGTAATATTAACCATAATTTTAATATCTTTGCTAACCATTAGTAATATAGATATGATAACACGAACAAAAACTCATGCTTAAATTGCCTTCATCTTTAATTTCATAATTAATCAACTTCAAGATGCATTAATAATTCACACAAAACCAAACCAAATAAAATATAGCTTCACATATAAAGGGTCCTACTTTTACATTCACCCCAATGTTGGTGGCAACTGCAAAACACATAATACCCATGGCTCTTATTTTCAACTTCAGCATTACAGTTTTTTGGTTGACTTATTTGTCTTCTTCAACAAAACTCTTCAGCATATGGGAGGATCAACCCCTTTAAAACCCTACAACCTCCACATTAACATTGAAGATAAATGGAAATTTTAACATTAAACAAATCGGCCGTCATTAAACCGACCGGAGGCGGAGAAGACGTGACTAGAGAGGAAAGATTGAATCAGAGTTAATCACCTCTCTCCCAATCGGTTGCCCATACTGTGTCTAAATTAACATAAATGACCAGAAAATGTTTGCGAAAGGAAACAAGAGAAACTAGGATCTTAAGACGTGTTTTTCTTGGTTACAAGCTATTTTATCAGCAGGAAACCAAAGCAATCTCTTTGCATTAACTATTTCTTTCTTAAGAAAGGAAGAGTGGTTCAGTAGAACGAAAGCTTATCAAATTCACCAAGGAGGAGAATTGTTTGCCTGCACAACATAAGAACCAACGGGAGCAAATGAGTGACAATTACAAATGATTCATTTATCAGAAATGAGCTTCTGTCCGCATATGTAGACATGCTCTTATTGATGTTGACTATAGAATAAAACCCGATCTTGAGACTCTCCTTCCTTCACATTTGTGCAAGAAATTATTTACAAAAGATTGAGGTGGAATGCATGACAGAACATATCCTCAAAAATGACAAGCTAGAATGGGGTCTGACTGGAATGGTTGGTATCAGGAACACAACAAGTTCTAGATCAGTCAGTTATAGCTCATGCAAATAAACCAAAACTCAGTGCTGACACACTAATATCTTCCGTCGCTGGTAGCATTTCAAAATATCATTACCACGACCACTACTCCCCTTGTTGAAAGTGCTTGTATCGTTATTATCACCAATTCGTCTATTCTGGAAATCAGAATGCTCAATCAAGAAGTCCACATTGACTTTGCTTCCCGAAGATTCATTTGCAGGATGGATTGGGTGGTTCATCTGTTTGAGCCAAAAAAACAAAAAGAAATGAATAATTTGCTCAAAACAGCAAAAGACAAAAATAAATAAGAGCCACAGTAATCACCTGATGGCTTTTATTATTACTACTTCCATGCCCTGCAGAAATGCTGGCAAGAAACAATGAATAATCAGCACTAAAAGCATCAGTGATTTGCGTAGAGGCCCTTTTAGCACTTAAAAGAATATTTGTAAATGTTCTAGTATAAAGGGAATGTGCATTCATCTATAAAAGGGAAATTGGAAGTTATACTACATGATTTGAATATCTTTGAAAACTTATTAAAATTGTTTCGTTCAGGAAAGGTGTGTTCTAATAAGCTTGAGTGAATATTTTCATCTTGTTTGCTACCTATTCATAAAGCAGCAAAGTCAACTAGCTGCTTCATCTTCCCTGAAAATGTCCATTAAACTTACCCCGATCCTTGAGGTTAGCTTTTTATTGCATTTTGTGGCATCTACAGATATTTAATAGATGGAAGACCTTTTCAGCGAATTAGTAAAGTAACCAGACTTGTAAAACCTTGCTTCAATTTGAGAAAGCCTGTTGTTCTCTTCACTAAATCTCGCACAAACCACACCTTGTAACATATAGATTGAAAGAGGAACTCCTTCCTGTGAGGCAACTCTTAAATCTAGTTTGACATCAAGGCGTACTTATCAGCTTATTATCACTTTTCACATTTAAGTCCTAGATGATTTATTTTGATGACTTATTTTCCTTGGAATTTACAGAAATTAAGTAAAGTGAGTGATAAGTGAGACATACTCCACCAATCCTTGCTCCACAATTCCAATCTCCTCAATTTGATCTACTTGGAATACTTCAGATACAACACTAGATCTATCCATATCAACACTTTCCCTGCTTCTGCAAGCACCATCATCACGTGCAGGTTGCAAATCTGTCAAAGAGAATAAAAGAATATTATTACAATGATACGCCTTAGCTACACTGGGAAAAGGAAAATGATCAACTATTTAAAAAACCTCTTGTAAGACTTGATTCAGAAGGAGGGGACTTCATTAGCTGCTTGTGGCACATGACAGTCTCCTGAAAATCCAAGAAAGTGCAATCCACGAACTGCAATCTCTCACAGTTGGTCATCTTTCTAAACCCAAATGAGCCCGTCCATGTGTTTAAGACACTATGAACTGCAGGCAAGACTAATCTCTGAACTCCTAATTCCATGAGCTTCTGCAGAAGATGACCACGAATAACAATGAAAATGCTGGTCTAAAGGGAGCCAAAAATTGCAAAAACATAAGCAATAAGAGGTTGCTGTATTATGGAAATTGTGCTGTGGATTTAGGAAGTAAAAAAAAAAAAACAGGGGAAAGGAGGGCATGATACCCTCTCTGCATTTTTTCATTCCTAAAAATGGTGAGGCAATGGCAAAAGGAAAGAGCATCAAGTTTCTGTTGGTAGGTCATTAACTTCTTTTCATCTTCACTAGAATAGGCTGATGAGATGTAAGATATAAAACTGCACTAGTGAATGAAACATAACAAATAAAAGAAAGGAGAATGAAGGCAAAAAGTTTCTAAAGAAGGAAGATGTAAAACCAAATAATAACATGGGTATCTTAAATGCAATTAGTACAATGTCTTCAAACATACACAAGAGTTACCTTTTCAAGTACATTCATTAGCATTCGACACATTCCCATTCGACGGTATTGAAATCGAGTACCAATAAGTGGAATTTCAGCCACCTTCTCTCCATAAATTCTGCAACAAAATTCACAATTTTAACATGTCTCAATAAATCAAATGCCATGAAATCAGGAAACATCTCCAGAAATATGCAGCTTAATATTTTCTATAAAAAGAATACAAATCTTACCTTACTGTAGCCACAGTTATTAGTTCATCATGTTTCTCCAAAAGTACTGTGTAGAACCCCCGAAAGTTTAAACGGTTTAGTTTTGATCTAAGAAGGTTGAAATGTCAAGGATCAGACTCAAACTAGGCATGCTTGGTGTAACACATGGAAAAGAAAGTGAGAAATAAACCAAAAGATTCAAAATTTTCACTCAAATTTGGGTAACTTAAGGACCAACTAGCTACTCTTTACAATATTCTATATTTTACAGGAAGAGACTAATTTAAAGTGGTTTACAAAGCCAGATAATTTTTTTGTCTCGCACACTTGTTTCTTTTCAAATTAGATCTACTTTTTAGATCTTCAACACTTTCCAATCTTTCCACACTTCGACTAGAAAAGGGAATGGATAGACATCGCACAAATCTGCCTAAAATGCCTTTTTCTTTTGTCTTCATGACAAAGAAACAGAGCAATATGGTATAGGAGCCCTTGCTCACCAATCTAAGTTTGTAGTGTGGTTAAAGGTATGCAATAGAAAAACCCATAGTGTACGTCAACAAATTAAATCAACCAGTGTTGAAGCAAATTGCTGTAATTCCTCACCCTTTACAGAAAATAATATCTTTAACTATGTCTCTCCCTGTCTGAGGTTCTTCAACAGGTTCAAAACACTCGTGCATCACATCAAGAGCAACATTCAGCTTGCTGTGCATCTCAGTCAGGGCCTCAGCATCAGAAGCATCATGGTTATTACCATCAGCCTGGATGGACTTTAGTAGCGTCCAGGTAAGATTGTCCACACCCACTGCAATTGGTTTTCCTAGTAGCTCCTGGAGGCCCAAGAATATCTGCAATGGAAATCTAAAATCAGCATGCACAAGATGGTAAAAGAGCACTGATAGATTTCATGGCAAATCCTATATCAAATGTATCAAAAACTGGGAAAGATGGTAAATAGTAGGTTACCATGCCATATGCATAGAAGTAAACACTTTTAGAGCTGAATGTTTGTGTCCACTCATCAATAAACAGTCCTCTCAGCATTCATCCATGCTATCTATAAGACTCCTAATACCCATCATGAAATACCTTTTCTACAAACCTAGACCATATTAATCATATTAATGAAACTTTGATAAAAAGCTATATGGGAGCAACTAAAGTTGCACTACATATCTTATGCTGGAAACCAGGACCTTCTATTCCCTGGAGGTTCCTGACACAGAGTGCATTATATAATTTATGGCATATGATTTATTCCAATAAGGCTAATAGGCTGTTACCATAGTCCTGAACCAAGTGAATCATTACGAGCTGAAAGAAAAAGGTAGAAAGAGAAAATTATATTGAATCAAGTTCCATGTCATGAACCAAGGTAGAAATTTACAAAAGAATGATTGCATTTGCTACAATGACTGTCAAAGTACTAAATTGATACAGAGGCACACATGAAAACACAATAAAATACAGGACAAGGGAAGTTCAGAACTATCAATTAAGTGACATCTTGATTGCAAAGATGCCTAGAATCCAGAAGAAACCAAAGTATCTTCTTTCAACTATAACTTAATCTTTTATTTGATTCAGATCTCTCAAAGGTTAGATGTTGAAGCATCTTATTTGGTTCCAGTAGTATCAGTCTCATAAACTTGCAAATCATCAACAGAAAAAACCTGTGCTTCTGTTCATAATAAATGGAGCTTAAATATATAGATTACTCCTGATCCATATACTTGATTTTGATAGAACAAAAGAAACCAAGGGAATAACTAGAGTGCAGATTCAGAAAAATAGTGATAAGGTACTCAAAAGCTATTAGCACCACTGTATCCAGGAAAATTTGAACAAAAGACCAACTAGAAAATTCCTGTAAGTCAAGAACAATTCCCTTATTTATTCTCTATATTAGGAAAAACAAACCAGATATACATAGTAACATTACTTAACTGATAACAATCATTATATATGAAAAAACCCACAGTACATATCGAATGTGCAATAAGGGGGATTGAGAGTTTTAAAGTTCAGAAAGGGTTAGCTGTACCTCTTTACACTTTTTGCTGCAAAACCAATTTTCTTTGCGATAGTTATCCCGATTATCTGAACCTTCATTCCCAGTGCATGCCATGTGATCTACATCAAAGAAAGCATATCAGAGACATTTCAAATGTATAATCACATAGAGCAAGAAACAATCATATTTGACGTACATTTATGCTCACACTGTGCACAAATAAGCACATATTCATCCATGAACGATTTACTATCTTTTTTCAATTTGTTCTCTCCACAAACTTTACAACAGCATGAGGGGCAGAACCAGTCTCCATCTGGAATGTCCTGTGGGATCCCAAAGAAGTACAACATATAAAAGAAGGAATCAGAAAATAACTTCTTTTTTTCTTGATGGGCTTGTAAGGTGGGAAGTTGCAATGACGGGAAGTACATATCTCTAAACAAAAGACTTACCTCCATGCCAAGACAGCTTTTATGAAATGATGAAGGACACTGATCGCATAATATTAGTTCACCACCATAATGGCAGACAGAGCATAAATAATCATTCTCACCTTGAAGCCAACTGCCCTTCACTGTTTTAGGATGTTTTATGGTGAAATTACTCATCATCTGCTTTTGACAATCCAAAAGAGACCTTCCATCTTCCAGAAAGATATTGGCAGCTGGCCTGTGTTTTTTGCTGCCAGCATGAGCTTCAAAACCACTGAGAGTATAAACCTTCCTACAGCAAGTACACTTAATCCCATCAAGAGTTACACGCCCTTCAGCAATTGGAAGTCCACCCTTTCGCATGCTATAGTGTACTTTTGCTCTTGGCAATAGAATATTATTGTTTATCAACCATGATAGCACAGTTCGTGGGCAACGATGTGAGGCATTAGGAACTACAATCTGTTGCACTCTTTTACCCGATCTCAACATATGAGTCGATTGAGGAAACTTTTTATGATTTAGGGGCCCAATGAGCATTTTAGATGTCTGTCTACTTCTTCTTCTTCTTCTTCCCCTTTCCAGTTCTTGAATCCTGCCATTTTGCAAATGGGAACTGGTTTCGGATTCAAATAAGTTAGATCCCTTCCTTTTCTTTCCAACCTTGACAATTCTCTCAGCTCTACTTTTGTGTAGTTCTGTAGATTTTCTTAATGGTAATGCAAAAGAACACTCTAGACACAAATCCTTTGACATTTGAATATCTATTTTACTAGGTGGAGAAGATTGTCTTTGAATAGCTAAATCTTCCTTAGGCATGCTGCAAGAAGCCATATCCTCAGAAGCTTTTTGGTCAATTGCGTCTTTGCAGGCAATTCGTAGAGAATTATAGCACTTTCCTCTTGGAGAAACATAGCGCAATTCATGCCTCCCATTACATTTTGCGTACCAGAATTTCCATCCCACGGCAGAGAGATGCTTTCTTGCTCGTGATGTCATGTGTCTAATGGCACCTTTTTCATTTTTGCTTCTTAATCTCTTCTCATATCCAAAATTGTACCAGAAAACAATAGCTTCAGGGCAATATTCAGGCTGCTCAACATGAATATCAGCATCTGAAGGAATCCTAGCTCGATAACAACGGTGATTGTGATTGTCTGGAAGGGGTGCAGAAAGAGTAGTCAATGGCTCACCTGGAGCACTCTGCGGAGTTTTCTCCTTATCTAGGAAGGTTGGACAAAGAAACTCCTCATCATATTCTGTCAAAGCAAGGCATACCTGACGAAGAGAAAAGTAATGCTTCCCATCAGGTGAGGTATAGCGTAGTCTGATACTACTTTTATCCCTCATGAAACTAATTTTCCACTTCTGATATAAAAGATGCTTCCTTACATCTATCTTTAAGGACTCCCTGCATATTCCTTTACTTCGTTGTGTGTATTTGACAACTGCCTGAGGGCAAAACTCTGGACCAGGGACTAAGTCAGGGCCAGCAGGCAACCAAGGAGTTTTACTGCAAACAGGACTTGAGTACCTCCTTGTCAAGTTATTGCAATCAGAACCAGATATCCCTTCATCATTGGTCATGGAATTTACGACAGAACCTCCATCCAGATTTAAAGGTAAGAGATCAAAAGACTGAGGCTGCACATACATTGTTTCAAACTGCAGTTCTGAATTTGATATATCACTGGGCAAAAGAGACTTAACTGGCTCTGCATTAAGTTCCCGTTGAATAGATTGACCAGTTAAGCCATTTGCTTTCAAAACCATATTACTTTCTGGTGCATTTTTGGATGGTACTAAGACACAAGTCTCTAGGGACTCTGTTTCAGTATACATCTTAGGATCCGTAACAGGTTTAACAATCTTCAGCTCCTGCATACTTCCAGGAAGGCCTATTACCCGGGAAAGATTATTAAGCACAATTAGAAGGTTATCATTGAGCGTATCCAATAACAGCTCCTCCCATAAAACTTTTAAAGAGGAAGTCCAATCTCCAAGCTCCTGGAAACCCTTTCTCTCTCTCAAATCAAACCAAAGTTGCTTCACAGAAACTGACATATAATTTCTTCTCTCATATTTCTCGATCAACTCCAGAAACAACCACATCCCACGAGGCTTCCACATATATTCAATCTCATTCCAATCCTGAGTAATCCTTAATGCACTAACATGAATAATCAGTTCATCACCAAGGTCTGGAAAAAGAATCTTCCTCTCCTCTGACCCTTCTTCATGGTCAAAAATCACACCTTCCCACCATCCATCCTTATAATTCGCATCCACACACATCCCATATGCAAAGTTATATTTGCTAAACTCAAGCTGGGGTGGAAATGGCCTAATTCGGCCTCTGTAATTGCATCCGTTTTCACCATTAACGTTAATATCATTCCAAAGAAGGAAAACAGATAAGCTTTCCTCAAGATGCTTAGACCCATCATCAGCTAATAGATTATCGTACTGGACAAAATATTTCACATTCCAGTTTTGTTTGCTACATGCAGTGATGGTTCCTGCATGCCATGACCCATGAAATCCTTCTTCCACACTCCTTACCTTCAAAAATTGACAAGACACAAAACTGAGAACAATCAAATCATATTTACACGGAATGATTCCAAAAGATGACATAATAAATCAAGATACCGCAAAAGAAACGAGTAACCAAAAAAAAAAAAAAGACTCTTAAATAGAAAAGGCAAATTTGCATGGTGATTGGTCTTTGCATGAATGCCAAACAAAACAAACAGATAGGACGGCGAAAGACGGAATGTAGCTCAGATAAAATATCAGCAGCAACAAATTAAAACCAACATTCAAAAACCCATCAATAACACGTATATCGAAAGATAAAAGTCCAAAGTAACGTCAATACCTCAACTTTATCGCCAACGGAGAGGGATCTTCGGATGGATTTGCGCCTTCTTTTCTTGGAAGAGCCTTGTCCCTCTAGGCTTAGCGCCATTGAAGAGATACCCAATAACAATGCGTTTGAAAGATTTCACGTTTGATTGGTTTTAGAGAGGGTTTAAGCAAAACCGGTACGTTGGAGTCAAAAGACGGAGAAAAGAAGTGAAGAACTGTTGCTGTCAGTGACTCACTTGACTATGAATCCGAGCACGCATTAAACTAAACTTATCCCCCAAGTATATTTTCCTTTTTACTGGGGGAAATTACCCAACCTGAACTGAAAAGGAAACATTCCTTCTCTCTCTCCTAAGATTTCGTTTTCAACGTAGGGTGGGCTCTGATCCTGCGTGCCACACTGCACGCTAGAGAGCTGCGCTTTCTGTCTCTCCATCAATGTCACACATTTGCCCTAGCGTTCACATATTTGTTTAATGTAACGAAATTAAAAATTAAGCGCATGTTTATTTCTTTTCTTTTGTTACGGCTTTTATAAAAAAAGAAAATATATCATTAAAATATGTTTAGTTGATTATGGTGGTCATTACTTGTTTTAAAAATTTTAAAAAAAATCACAACAAATTTACAAAAATGTTAAAAAGACGTTTTTACATGTTTTTAAAACAAAAACAAAAGTCTTTGTTTTCTTTTGCCCTTCACCCTTTTTTGCTTCCTCTTTGACAAGGAAGTATTAAGAAGACCTATAAAATAAACAAAAACTATCAAGGACAGAAAAAGTACATCTAAAACTTAAATGGTTGTAGTCAACTTTCTTAGATTATTAACACCTCATGTAATAAATGTTTATAAAGCTTAATACTGACATGATGGGTGTCGTCGTTAAAAGGTTGTTTTCTCAATAACCACTTATAAGCATCGCTTTTTTTGGCTCTATTTTTGCTTATTAAGTTGCTTCTGTCGATAATCATCAAATAAGGGGAAAATACAAAAGTGCGAATATGAGGAGAAAGAATATAAACATTGAAGAGAATCAAGATAATTGAAGAGTTTAATTTTCGTACCGACATCAAACGACTCTATGGATCAAAGTACAATGACTATATATGTGAGAATTATATATGTTTAAAATCTTGCATAATCATATAAGGAAACTTAATATCTAGTATCAGAGCATATTCTAGGTTATGAACTGCATGAATCTTCATTTGACGTCACAATTTTTTTTTCAATCATGAAACTCTTCATTTTTTTCCATTTTCTTGTTTATAAAACCGCACAAGATGAGCATGTTCATGTTCACGCTTTTGACAGGATTATTGTAGATAATTAATAATAACTATGTACAATATTTTGCATGCACCTATATGAAACCAGTAGGAAGGGACTATCTCGTTGGTAATGACAGACACTATCTGTAACATCCTGTTACTGTCATTAAGGGTATTTTGGTAATTATGAGTCATACTGATAGGATTGCACTGCATTCACTGACTGAGCAATA
>JANITW010000234.1:33287521-33298972 GCA_027564335.1 Erythroxylum williamsii | reverse complement strand
AATCAAACTAAGGCATAATCACTCAATTATCAAAATTCATGCTTAATGACATCATAAAAAAAATTCAGGGTCTAACACAAGCAAACCCCTTCGCCGAGTGAAGACAAAGATGAAATAAAGCCATAATTTTCTGTGTTTCTATAACCTTAAATTTATATAATTTTATTATATACAATTAATGTAAATATTTCTTTAATTATATGAATTTGCATATATTTAATTTCTAACTATAATGAGAATTAGTTACTTTTAAAAATATCATATATTATATTAAAATAATTAACATAAGAGTATAATTACAAAAATAGAAGCATAATGATAAAATCAAACATATTTTTATTTTTAGTTTTCTGTTGATTTCTTGATCAAATAAGTTTTTATTTTTAGTTTCTATATTAGAAATCTTAATCAAATAAGTTTTTATTTTTTAATTAAAAAACAAAAAACTATAATAGAAAAATATAAGAGGAACCAAACAACCCCTAATTAGTTTCCATTCATACAAGTCAAATTTTTTGAATCAAAAGTAAAAAAAAAAACTTCATTGACAAAATTAAATACCTTTAGAAACCTCATCTTTTGTAAAAATTTAAATGTTAATAAACTCTCAAAAAATTGTAAAATATAACAAACTTTTCAATTTCAAGTAATGAATCTCATCATTTCTCAACTCAACACTTTGAAGTTATGCAAATCTTTCTAAAGAAAACTAAAATAAATGTTATGAATCGTGTTAATATTCTTGTCAGTAAATACTTTAATTTATCATTGAGTCATATAAATTAGGTTGAAATGAATTGAGTAATTGTCGTATAAATAAAAATAGTATGATAATAAGATGATATTTTTAATTAAAAATAAAAATTTCATACTTAAAATTTTTAATTAAAGATAATAATGGAAGTTTATTTTAAAAAATCTTAAATTATAAATATTTAAATCACAAGAAAATTTTGTTTCTTTTTGCGGTAAATAAAAAAAAAGTTGTTGGCAAAGTTAAGAATATTTTGAACATAATTTATCATAAAAGGAGAAATGATATCAACTGATACGAAACGGAAATAAAAAAGATCCTGCCACAACTCGATTAGGAATTACTAGCCGACCCTAAACTTGTCAAGTCCGACCTTATAACCCAGAGCCTTTATATCCTGCTGGACTTGTGCTTGGAAATCGCTGTAAGTGAAAGGCTTGTACTTGGGGCTTTGAATCACTGCCCCTTCTGCTGGGAATACAAAGTAGCATATAGAGAGTCGTTCGTCCCATTTGTTCAATTTGACTCTGTGCTTCACACTCTTGTATTCGTCATTGCTTATTGCCTAATGCATTTCAAGCCCAAAGAATGGAAGATATTGTTTATCAGAAATTTATATATATATAAAAAGAAAATTGACAGGTACATTATATATGTAATAGATGAGGAGAGACCTGCATCATGTCTCCAAGGTTCAGAATCAGTGTGTGGGGAATTGGTTTTACTTTGAGCCATTTATCGTCTTTGAGAAGTTCAAGTCCGCCAACTTGGTCTTGGAACAATATGGAAATCACCGAGCTGTCTGTGTGCACATCCATACCGCATGACTCCCTAGCCATGGAACACTGAGGATACCTGTAAACTCGTACGAACCCCGTGGATTCCGATAGATAAGACTTGGAGTGTTGTGGATTCAGATTGAGGTTTTTAGCCATCACTTCAAATACAGTTGAGGCAAGCTTAGCTAGATGCCCACCATATTCTTCAATTAAAACTCTGGTACGGAAACAGAATATGATATACGTCACGATTCACCAGTGCCGAGACTATGACACATTAATTACTTTACTATACATAGGGCTGGAGATATATATCTTGAAATAAATCAAAGGCTCTGTTCTTAATTAGTGTGAAATTGTAGGGCGGCGTGACTTTCAAGCTAGTCAAAGGAAAGAAAGCCGTGTAACTTTACGTCCCATCAAAAGAAGGGAAGACAGGAAACAAAATTTCTATTTTCTGCAGTATCTTTGCGTCGACTAATCATACCACAAATGATTTAAAAACCAGGTTCAGAAAGAGCCGTCCAAGTCCAAGCAGCACACAAGTGTTTTTTGGAAAACATGTAATTATAAGGTTTTGGTAATAACTTCAAAATTCGATATTTTTATGTGCTAAACTTAGTTCTAATCTGTTGCCTGCCTCAAAGTCGCATATATAGAAAAACATGCAATTTTTATGTGGAGACAACTGCAACTAAGCATAGTTTCTCTTATTTGTTTCCTCAAAGTCAAACAAAAACATCAAGTTATTTGCTTTCGATATTCGTGATTTTCTAGAAACTTTAGCTACATTTATCTTGAGACACTATCCTAGCTATGAGGACATATATATACTTAACAAGTATGCTCTTCGTGATTTAATTCTCTTGATGGCTTAATTATTTACCTCTTATTTCAAAAGATGAAAAGCTATGCTTATATATAAACATACAATTGATTTTCTAAGGTGGCCGTGGCTCCATCTAAACTTATTGATTGAAGTAGAATTGTGATGAGATTCACAAATTAAGTAGAACAAGAATACTATGTTAGTCGTTCAACATAAAGATAAAACTAAATTCAGGATGCATGATTTTCATTAGGTTGGAGATCACATGATGATATATAGATGATTCTCAAATTGTAATATTTGTTAAAATACTTCCAATCCAGATAGAAAAAGGTTCACAATTGAACATCATCTCTAAGTACCCTAGAAGCCAAAATGGTAAGGATGAACGAACATATCAGGAAGAACTTTTTCTAAAGTAAAAGATACCTAATTCAGATCATAATGAGACTTGCCTATTTCTTATTAAGAGGAGATCACTGGAACCGTACGTGTTTGATGGTTTTCTTGAAAAGAAAAAGGGATTTCACATGGGATGAGAAATAAATCCTTGCTTTCCCATAAATTCTTGGCAAGGTAGAGACAAAGTCTTTTTCTCAATTAAAATTTTTATTATCTGTTGGTAGAGGCAGAGAGTGGATGCAAGGACGGAATTAAATGGCTTGTGTTTTTCATTAAAACTTGTTGGTGCATGGGGAAATTAAATGCAAGGGCCCGTGAATTGACCAAACAATTAAGTTAATTGTTCTTAATTATATGTTCTTATTGAAGCATTAGATCCACAGTTTAGTAAATAGAATATTTGTGAAAACAAATATTGTGATGGTGACAAGTGAGACCTTTCCAGACCATATGCAATCAAGTACGTCTCTTCTGCGTCAATCGTAGGCCACTCGAAAACATATTACAATCTCAAAAGGTCCACAGCAATCATCAAAAAAGGGAACAGAAGATAAATGCATAATAATAATAATAAAGTGAAGGGTTACCTGAAAGAATGAAGCTTTGCATTATCAGCAGCTCCAAACTCGGCCAGTAGACCAAGAGGAATGTTAAGACCTTCGACCCAGTTCATGTTTCGAGGGACTCCCGTTAGGGCCGTACCGGACGGGGTTAAAGCAGGTGTGCCCCAGAAGTAGGACAGTGGAGTAGTGAACAGCGATTGTTTGCGTTCAAAAGATAGAGAGAAAAGGTCTCTGGAATGATCTTGAAGCTGAGTAAGAATATTTAACGGAACTCCATGGTTAACCAAACGAAACATTCCCCAATCTTTGCAAGCTCCTCCAATCTTTTCTGGGTTTGGATTCTCAAGATCTATAACAGGTATAACAACGTCATCGTCTTCTTCTATTTCTTTATCAAGAACAATGCTTTCTTCGGATGTGTTTTTGTGGCGAAAGACTGGAGGTAAGGAGTCGAGTTTCATTTCAACAGGCCTCGTAACTGTTAGTAATACATTATAGCAGCCACCTTCTTATACTATTTAGTAATTGGTGTAACAATTAATTGGCGGGGTAGAAGTAGAATTCTAACTCTGTGTTAATATTATTTATATATTTATAAAATTTTAAATTCAATAAAACGGAAAGTAACTGTTAATCAAATCGTTCAGTTACTAGTCTGTATAAATAATTGGAAGTGGGTGGGTTTGAATTGATAGAAGATTCATTCATTGTCCATTATCCAATAAACTGGGGACAAAAAATACCATCTAACTAAAACAAAGCTTTTCCAAATAGTACAGAGGCAGGGCAGGGGCCTTCTGCTGATCCGGAGACACGTGCCCTCGAGGGTACATTCTACTGTCTGGGAGGTGGTGACCCATTGTCAGGCAGTTATTCTTGAGGCAGGGGCCTGGGGTATAATTATCAACTTTAATTGTTCCTTCCTTTTCTAACCTTTTACATTGTATGTGCAGCAGACATGGATCTTGGGCTATAACATTATCCACACAAGTTCAGAAATAATCTTAGAATGAATGTTTAGCAATCTTATTGCGTTGGATTAAATTTTTATTTCAAGACAAATCTATATGGGATAGTGAATGTGCAACCTTTTCCATCACTCACTTACAGATGGAAGAGGCGACGACATTGCATTATTAGCTAAATTGAATCTGAGATTTATTAACATTCTTCCTTTTCATTTCAACTTAAAATTTGTAAATAATAGATAATGATCCATATTTTTTTTATATAACTCGTTTTATCATTAACTCCTTTTCTAATATGAAAATTTCCATTTTGCTCATGTCGAGCTAATCCCTTCTTAATCCATAATTAATACGAAACTACTTGGATCACTTTGTGAATTATCATTCATTAGACTCAATTTCACGAATTTGTATTTATTAGATTTCCCAATCTAATTCTAATACTAATAAAGGGTTCTAAAGGGAGTTGAAAAGAAGTAGATTAAGTCTTAAAATAACTAATAACATCATATCTTCATTCAAATTCTTAAAATAATATATAATGAAGCTATATTTTTGTATAACACATTTAATTTACATGTATTGAAAAATCATATTAGGATCTGATGTTGCGTGAAACATAACAGTTAAGAAACCTTTTCACATTTATATTTAATAAAATCCTCAATACATTGCAAGTATACAAATTGTATCTTGTAGCATATCAGGTTATCGTTCCCACGAAGAATTACACAAAACAATTTGAACCTAACTTTATATAAGATATTCAAAATGTGATTTTAATAAAAATAACAACAAAAATTAAAACAATTAATAAAACCAACCAAATAAGCAAATAACAAGTGAGCTGCTAATTAATATTAGGGTTTGATCAAGGATTGATGTTTATGACTTATTCTTTCATTATTTTGTTTCCTTAACTGTTATTGATCCAATTATGTGTTAATCCTAGATTTCCTAATATATTAATTACTATCTCTAGACTTAATCAATTAACACTAATTGAATCCAAAAATTCCAAAATTGTAATCTTTCGATTCACAAAACTTTCCCTAACATTTTCAATTAAATTTGAAGCAATATATTGTATAATTAATTTCTCACACAAGATCTTGTTTCAGATGATTGTTAATTTGATAATTGTGAGACTTATTAAACTGCCAACTCTTGTTGCACAATCTAATTTAATTACTTTTGACCCCTCTCGATTTATTGTCAAGTATAAGCATTCACAATTATCACAATACCAAAATATGTATTGAATCAACAATAATCAAAGTCACAAAATAAATTCAGAATAAACCCTGATATGAAATTTAGAAACTCATAAACATGTTAAACATCTTAGAATTTAGATTACACATCAAGTCGATGAAATAATTAAGGGAAAAGAAGAAAAACTCTATTTAGGTCTTGATATGGTCTATTCTTTGACATTCTTCCTGATATCCCTTATTTGATCCAATTTTGTATATTGGTTGTTGCATTTTTAGAGTGTGTTTAATATTGTTAAATATTGTATTAGAATTTTGGGGGTGTAACTAGGATTTTCCTACTTTAATCGATTCCAAAAATGCTCCCAAACCCTAAAATAGATGAAAAAACTCATGCTTGGGAAGTGTCTGTCATTATTGTGATATGGGATGAAAATTTTCTTTTTGTCATAATCGTGACCTTGCCCATGCAGCTCCATGCACGTCCAAAATCTTTGTTCTACAAGAAATACTAACAAATACATCAAACACCTGAAGAAACATAAGATTAAATCATACAAACACTTAGAATATAAACAAACACTTACATAAACATAATTATAAGCATATACATATGATAATCATCTAATAAATATCTAAAAACATACTAAAACACATATCAAAACATAGCATGTATTGTACTTATCAATATCCCCATATTTAAACTTTTGCTTGTCCTCAAGCAAAAATAAACAAACCAAACATAAACACATAAGAATACATTAATGCAATATGCAATAATAAGACAATGGCATCAAACTTTATAGAATAAATTTAACCATAAACATCAATCATTGAAGTTGTGCTAACGTACTAACCTATGCATTTCATGGCTAATCACTTCGAATTGAATACACATATTAATCAAAACATTAACATCCTACTCATTTACCTATAGAACTTGTACACATTCATTTATAATTAGTAATCAATAAGAAAATGCAACTATCACTAGATATCCTTTCATGAAAAATTTTCCTATTTTCAAAGATCAGTAAGTTTTACTTACCAAAACACTATTTTTTTAATTTTTGTTAACGTTAACCTTGTCTTTTGACACGAAGGTAATCACATTGTCATAAATGTCCCTCAGTTACTCAACTAAGTTATGTTTTTTATTATTTAGCTTAGTTGAAAGGTCATTATAGCCTTTTGATGTGAAGATAAATATTTTGTCGTGAATACTCCTGGTTACTCAGCTATATCACATTCTTAATTGACCAGTTCTCTATTCTTGACCTAATTTTTTCAAAAGGGACCAGCAGAATGTCAATTTATTTAACACACTCTTTTTTAATATCTTAGCCTACCCGGTTTCTTTTTAGTCAATCATCCTCATGAAAGGTTACTAATGATGCTAAATTATTGAATTGAATTATAATTACAGATTTATACAACAAATTTCCTAAAGTGAACAAAATGAATGTCCCATCCTAATTAAAATGTATCTCCAAACAAAGGTTCTTAAAACATAAAATTCACAAGTCAATATGCCTTTACAAATTATATGACCATGCTCAAAGTTAAACTAATTCCATCAAATTATTTTCATTGACACATTCACATAATTCTCCTATATGCAACATATGTTCATATAATGTCAACCTAATAAAAAACTAAAACAATATGATATGAAAAAGCCACATGTATGATATGCATCATCCTCACATTTAGACAACATATTTTCCTAAATATAAGAAAAACAAACAACACATAAATAAAAATAAAAATGATAAAAACAACAAAAAGGTTAAGAGCACGAAACCACTTATGGAGATCAAAATGGTGAAGGTGTTGATGAAGGAATTTGAACATCTTAAGTAGCGAAGTACTTATAAATTTTCTTGATATCACATTGCTATCGTTATTGTTCATGCACCATCTTCTTCAAAAGTTTGTTGTTATCGAAGACCAAATAGAAGACCTTCTTTTAGCCTTCCTCTTCATCATCTTTTATGTCTTCACTTGTTAAGACCTCAATTTACTGGTGTGGTGGTACATAATTTGAACTAGCTTATCTTGTCCTATATTTAATAAGTTTTGGAACTAACATCTCAGAATGCCTTATGATCGACCCCAAGATTTCAACTCGCCTTCCTCTTTCAAATAGATATGAAAAGGAGCTCCAAAGTCTGCAACCCTATTACGTGCTCCTCTCCCCACCACTTGTGCTTTATCCCTTCGTTTGTGAGCATTTAGCACTTTTTTTGGATTATTGGCACCATAATTAAATGTAAATATGAAAAATAAACCAAAAACATAACCAAACACACCAAAAACACCAAAAAATGTGAATAGAGAAAGGGACCAAGAGATCTTGTAAAAACCACTTAAAAATGTAAGAGTTGTATGGAAATTACAAAATATGTGTAGGAGGAATGAAAATCTAGTTGAAAGATGCAAGAACAAGTGAAAACCCTAAGTAAAGTGAAGAGAGGAATGAGAGAGATTTGTAGGAGTGGCTAAAGTTTAGAGAGATAACGTTGGTGTGAAATATAAGAAAAGATGAAGATATGGGGTCAAGGTTGAAGGAGGGGTAAAATGGGGTTTAGGGAATGAAATTTATGAGTTACCTTGGTATGGTTCTATGTCATGATTGTGAGTCCAAACTATATCCATACACGATAGTGCCATGAGAGTCATGATCATGACATGCTAAAATTTTTCCCCTTATCTCGATTCGTCGTTTTTTCTTCATGTAATCTTCGAGCTTGCTTCTCTAACTTGTAATAACTTCAAAAATGAGAATTTTAGCCATCAAAACCATTCTAAAACATTTAAAATAAAACCCTAATCCTAGAATTCAAAACAAACCTAACTACCTAAATTTGCTAAGTTATGGTCACTAGCTTGATCATTCATCATCTGAGACTTTTTTAATCAATGGAAAGGAAATAAATTACATCTCTTTCTTATGAGAATACTCTTCTGAGATATGGTTTGCATCTATGTACGTTCACTTTATAGGTTTTCTTGTTTTGATTTTCTAATTTTAAAGGTTCTTATGCAAATACGAGGGTTACTTTGAAAGACCCATCCACCTTGATTTGAGCTTCCTTGGAAACAACTTTAAGCTCAAATTATATAATAAAACCACATCTTCAACTTTGAACTCTTTCTTCTAATATGAGAATCATGCCACTTCTTCACCTTTGCCTTGTATAACTTGGCATTCCTTCAATTTTAGGAGTCTTCGTTCACTCGCTTGCTTCTAGTCAAAGTTTAAAGCTTTTGTCACCCAGTATGCTCTATGCTCAAGTTCCACAGATAGATGATTACCTTGACCATAAAAAAGTCTAAAAGGAGCCATCCCAATTAGAGTTTTAAAGGCAATTCCATAAGTTCATAACTTCCATTTATCCATTTTTTTGCAGGTGGTATGGAGTGATGACACGCGGTGAACTTTATATCTGAGAATCAAATGAATTATTACAAAAAATGTGCTCCTTCATCGCTTATTATCGTTCTGCACACTCCAAATTGATTGAATAGACTTTTAATAAATTTCTGTACTACTTTGCCATCACTCATTGGAGTTGCCATGGCTTTAGCCCATTGTGACATATATTCCACTCGTACTAAAATAGAAATATTCCCCATAGAGGATGGGAAAGGCCCCATGAAGTCAAGTCCCCACACATCGAAAACTTCGACTTCTAAAATGTTATATGAAGGCATCTCATCTCTTTTTGAGATGTTCCCCACTATTTGACATCTATCATTGTGCCATGGATTCCTAACCATCCTTAAATAGATTTGGCCAATACAATCCACATTCTATTACTTGTGTCATTTTCTTGTTTGTTTCATAATGCCTAGCATACCTAGTTTTGTGACACTGTATAAATATATCTAACATCTCCTCCTCTGGAACACACTTCTTTATTAGCTCGTTAACACACTTCTGATACAGGGTCAGGTCATCCCATAAATAATGTACACTCAGACACGAATTGTTTTTCTACTGATATGATAAATCTGAAGGAAGCATACTGTTTGAAACAAAGTTTGCTATATCTAACAACCATGCTGCCACAAAGTGGTCAAGAAACATCAATTTTTCATTAAGGAATCTCTCATTAATATCATCACTTTGCCGAACTTCCCCTCCTTCCAGACGTGATAAATGGTTAGCTACTACATTTTTTGCTCCTTTCTTATCTCGGATCTCAATGTCAAATTTTTATAATAAGAGCACCATCAAATAACCCTTGATTTTGCATTCTTCTTGGTGAAAGATACTTAAGTGTGGTGTGATCTGTAAAAATGATCACCTTAAAGCCTAAAAGGTAGGACTGAAATTTGTCACATACATAGAACACCCTTAGCAACTCCTTCTTAGTGGTGATGTTATTTAGTTGGGGCCTAGTTAATGTCTTGCTTACATAGCATATATTATCCAACTTTTTATGTTTCCTTTGGACTAACATGTAACCCACAACTTGGTTGCTATTGTCGCACAAGACTTTGAATGGCAATAGCCAATCAGATGATGTTAAAAATTAGTGCTAATATAATGACTCCTTTAGTCAATTAAATGTAGATAAACAATTATCATTGTAATTAAAAGGCACTTCCTTTATTAATAAGTTTGTAAGAGGCTAGCAATTTGTGAGAAGTCTTTAATAAAATGGTGGTAGAATCCTGCATGACCTAAAAATGCTCACACGCCTTTGATATTAATAGGTGGTAGAAGCTTCTCTATGACATCTATCTTTGCTCTATCTACTTCAATTCCTTAGCACGTGATAGCACATGTCGAGTGCACTGCAAAATTTACTTAACTATACATACTAAAATTTGTAATTGTGATTAGTTGGGATCGAATCCACGGGAAAAGTTCGGTTAATTTTCATAATGTAATTAATTAATGCAAGGATATAAAGGGGGTTTTGGATTTTAAGCTACTTAGAAAAAATAAAGTAAAAGTAAACTACTGAAAATAAATTAAAGCAAGCAATCAAAAATGATTAAAGTCTCGAATATAAGTAAGGTCTAATTCTAGGGTTAATCTTAGCCTAAACATGATTAAGAATATTTCATAATCCTAACACCGTCATACCTCTTTTTGAACTATTAATATGAGACTAACAATATGCTCTGCTAATTTTTATTTTCCCTTAGGTTGTGTTTATTTAAGATATGATTGTTAATTTAACCTAACTACCGAATAACCTTGGATACGAGATTTAGATTTAATTTGGCAGATGCATTATGAAGTGGAAAATGATCAATATAGGCAGTAACCTCACACATTTGGGTTATTTAACGTAAGTTACGTTGTTCCTAATGATTCAAGTTCATTAGATGCTACTAACAAATATCAAATGTAACGATTACGGATCACATTCAACATTATAATAATAGGTTCGTAATAGAACAATCTAAATAACATATTAAGATCATCTATACAAAACCCGATTCAATCAACTCAACCAACCATAACAATTTGAAAAGAGATTAGCGACATTAATCAAGATGAAATAGCTTAATCGTGACTTGGCATTGATATCACCATTGAATCAACATTGAGACATCTAGCCCTTCATCATCTCCATACGTCTCTAAGCATCAATCCATGGAAAACTGAAGAGAAATAATCAAGAAGCAGCTGTTGTTCGGTTATTTTCCAGCCCTCACACACTTGGAAACCGAAGAAGACTAAATGAAGGACTGTTGTCTCCTTTTCTACCCATAAAAATTCTCTCCCAGCTGTCCCTATTTTTCAAAACCGAAGAGGATCAAATATGCACCCGTTGTTGTAGCACCCCCTTACTATAGGATATGTACCGGGACGCCCGTAGGTCATTCCGATACACGCCCGATGATAAGGGTGCGCTACGAACAAACTAACACTCCACATGGCATCCAAGTATCATAAAGCATTAATATGAAATCCACTA
>JANITW010000234.1:33272874-33283897 GCA_027564335.1 Erythroxylum williamsii | reverse complement strand
GTTAAGATCTAAAATTCTCATTCTACGAACTTGTTTCATTCATAACTAATTATACATTGTGAGACTTTATTCTATAGATGATATTGTGATTTCTAAATTAATTAGTCAAGTTTACATTGAAGCTTCAAATCAAATAAATAAATAATGCTTAAAAAATTATTAAATCATATATGATTAAATGTGGTTATAAAGTTCTTCAAAGAAAAATGTTAAAAGTGGCATATATGCTTATATTTCGTGGCATATTCTCATAATCAAAGCCATAGTTCTATCTCCTATTCTTTTCATCAAAAGATGTTGCATTCACTCTTTTTCTATTTGGTTATTAAGATGTGAAATAAGATTTTAAATGTGTTTTAGCTTTCTTGCTAATCTATAAACTTGTATAAACCTATCAACTATAAATAATGTTAGAAATGTAAAATGCTCAGACCATCCTCACCAGGACTATAGGATTTTTGTTATCATTTGGTTTTAATTTATGTACTATTTAATGTTTTATTTATTAGTTAAGAAATCTTTTTCCTTTATATGATCATTTAATTTTCTGTTTAAACAAAATCAATATTTAAACAAATCAAAAAATTATGAGTGGATAATTTATAGTTGTTAACATTGAAATCAAATTTGACGTCAATATTTTTATAACAATTTCCATTCAACAAGTCATTTATAGAGAGTTAAAGGTGACCTCAGTAAGTGTACGGGAGCTTCAAGCTCTGGATTAAGCAATCCGGGTTGCATTTCAAGAAGGAAAATCATTACCGATAGAACACTTCTGTTGCTAAATTATGTCACGTTTGCCAATGGTTAGAAGTAAACCGTCGGTATTTGTTTACTGTTAATTTACTGACGGTTATTAGGAAGCCATCAGTAAACGTTAACGTTCTTCACTGACAGAAAAGAAGATCCATCGAAAAGGACCTAAATAATCTACCGACAGTTATTGGCAGGTCGTTGGTATATGTTTACGTATTTCACCGATAGTTATCGTAAACCATCGGTAAATTATGTCGACAGATTCGTTCGTTCCGTCGATAAATATACAGATAGAAACTACATTCCATCTGAATAATTTACCGACAACAGTTTTAACGACGGACGTGTTCGTCGGTCAAATCCGTCGGTAAATTATATTACCGACATAATGTTAACGTTTTAAATTGGTAATTTCCATCTGTGATCACCCATTTTCTTGTAGTGAAATGTGTTGGTGTTGTACTTAATGCTATCCTTTGGCTGTTGTCCAATGTCCTAGCCATTACTTCCACCTTTCATCTTTAAAAGCTACGTTAAAAAAATAAGGCAGCTAGTTTTCAATGAGATAAAAATGAATAGAAGTAACGTCATGCATGTGTTGTTACAACCATCCCACGTTTTTATCCTCCGTTTTGCTCCTTTGTCGTCAAAATCACCACCTATTAATCATATCATCCAAAAGCTAGGTTAAATGGAATGGAAAGCTGTCAATGGATTGGTTAAAAGCTATGCAACATTTTAATCTTTACAACCCTCTCTTGGTAACATGATGAGGTGTATCAAATTTTCCATCCATCTTGCAGCCATCATACCTTTTTCTTTATAATCAAAAATAGGTTTTAAAGTGATAACTAGCTCATTCTTAAAATTCATGTCACAAAATGGGAAGCATGAGGTGTCCTCCTATCTTGTAATTCATGTAACATTTTAAACAAAATGTTACACATGCATGTAATTCATTTAATTGTTTATGTCTCACGTGCATGCAATTCATCTTACAGCTGTGAGACAATGCTCACGACTGTAACATTTTAATTGCTTAGCCATGATCCATAATACCCACTCTCCATTTTTATACTATGTCTTGTCTCCTCTTTATGTAATCTTCTTCTTCTTCTTACTCCATGAAGACAATATAGTATGAATATTGAGAAGATGACTCAATAAGTATGCTTTCAACTCACTTTAATTCCTTCACTTCCGAAATGTACGTAAAATCAAGTATGAACTAAAGTGAGTATCTTAAGCATTTATAAGCCATTAATCACTAAATGTAATAAATCAAATGAATCAACATTTGAGCATATATCAAGTTCCCCCACATATAGCTTTTGACCATCCTCGAGTAAATCATTAAAATTAAAATCACAAACCAAAACTCTTACTCATTTTTCATATTTTCTAAGAATAGATAATCATAAGTGAAGATGAATGACTTTAAAAACCTATAGCGATAACTCAACATTCAAAGCTTCTACTCATGATCAATTAGCTTTCATCACCCTTAGAAACTGAGTAATCTAGAGGTAGACTTAGATAAATTGTGTTTAAATAAGATATTTCTATGGGTACACTCAAACACCATTCATGATCACAATAATTTACAACTTTCATATCATTTCATTTCTCCACCACTAAAAGTCACATGTATAATCATGAATCAAAAGACTTTTCTAGGGTTGTAATGTGAGAAAGGATAAGGTGAGATGTATTTTATAATGTAGTATAAAAGCCATTAAGCTAGTAAGGCGATGTATTTTAGGTAATGTAGCATAAAAGCCATTAAGCTAGTAAAGCAAAACTAACACTCAATGAGATATCAAATGCACAAATTAACATTCATTCAAAACTAGATATCGTTAGCTATGAAGAATGCAACAATTATGTTTCATAACTCAGTTTATCTCTCACACCATAAACGGGGTAGGCTATTTGACTAATGTAACTTGTAAACAAAAAAGAATGCCTAATCATTTTCATGAAAATGCTTGTAATAAAAATGTGTTTTTGAATAGAAAATCAAAGCAAAGGAAGGATTTACATGCCATGAAGGTCACAAATAACAAAAAAAAGTGAGACTGATATGGATTTGTTAGTCTGATATGACTCAAAATTTCACTAATTTTTATCTAACACTAATCACCACTCTTCTAAGAATAATGCACATTAACCAATCACAAGGGCAAAAGTACATGTTAAAGTTTCCATGAATTTTTCTAGTCAATTCAAAATCTAATTATGACTAAATAATCTTAAAAATCATAGATAAAAGTTCTTTTTTGTTGTCAAATAATTTAATTGAGCTAGATTGAGGGTCTTTGAAGCATAATAGATGGCATGCAAAATTTTTCCTACTCTTTGTCTTAGAACTGCCCTCATTGCATAGTCGTATGCATCACATATGATCTCAAAAGGGAGGCTCTATTATGGCAATTGAATCATTGGTGATAATGTCAAAAGCTCCTTTTGTTGAATGCTTCCTTATACTTATCATTAAACTCAAAGAAGACAAGTTGTTGTAATAGCTTATATAACGGTGTAGCTATCTTTGAAAAGTCGTTGATAAATTGACGATAAAAACCTACATGCCTAAGAAAAGAACGCACTTCTCACACAATTGAGGGGTAAGGTAAAGAAGAAATAAGATCAACTTTAGATTTATCTATCTTAATACCCCTAGCAGATATAGCATGCCCTAAAACTATACCTTGATCTACCATAAAATGACATTTTTCGTAATTCAGCAAAATGTTAGTTTCAATGAATCGTTCTAAGATAATAGCAAGATTCTTAAGACATTCATCAAAGGAAGAACCACAAACACTAAAATCATCCATGAATACCTCTATGATCTTCTCAACATACTTGGAAAAAATGTTCACCATACATCTTTAGAATGTGGCGAGTGCGTTACATAATCTAAATGGCATAGTTCGGTAAGCAACTGTACTAAACGGGCATGTGAAGCTATTCTTTTCTTTATCTTCCAGTGCATTTGGGATCTGAAGATAAGTTGAAAAACCATATAGAAAATAATAATTATTATAACTAGCCAATATCTCAAGCATTTGATCAATAAAGGGAAGGGAAAATGACCTTTACAAGTTGCTGAGTTTAATTTCCTATAGTCAATACAAACTTGCCACCTGGTTTGCACTCAAGTGAGATCTAACTTATCTTCCTGGTTGGTCATAAATGTGATTCTAGACTTATTTGGAACCACCTAAATAGGACTTACCCACTTACTATTAGAGATTGGGTAAATAACCCCAGCATTGAGAAGCTTCAGCACTTCTTTCTTCACAACTTACATCATCAAAGGATTCAGCCTATGTTGAGCTTGCCTTGTGGACTTGACATCCTCCTTTAACAAAATCTGATGCATGCATATAAAAAGACTTATCCCTTAGATATATGTGATCGTCCATCCTATATCCTTCTTATATAATCTTAACATTCGAACCAGCCTTTCTTCTTGATCCAAAATCAACTCCGTATAAATGATAACTGGGAGAGTTTGCTTATCTCCTAAATAGGCATACTTGAGGTGTGTGGGAGTGGCTTTAGTTCTACTTCAGATGCCTGTATATCAAAAGGTATTAACTTCTGGTTAGATTCAGATAATTGCATAAAAGCTAAATCATACCTTTTAGGAGAGTGCTCTAACCATTCCAATGTAGCTGCTATTTCCATCAGCTATTCTCCCACTTTAATATCATTATTGGCTTCTGATTCCATTTGTTCAGCTAAAACTATTTCTAAATGATCCTTGCAACTCAATTTAAACATTTCTCGCACCGGAGGATCAATCACTTTAATAGAGAAAATATAGGGATCATTATGAGGATGTTTCATGGCATCAAAAATATTAAAATGAATCACTTCCCTATCAAATTCCATCATAAGGTTGCCCTCACGAACATCTATCTTAATCTAAATCGTATTAAGAAATGGTCTCCCCAACAAGATAGGTATTGGATTATATAAAGTATCATCATTCATATCAATAATATAAAAATCTATAGGAAACACCAACTTATTCACCTTCACTAAAACATCCTCAACAACACCATAAGGGTTAGCATTAGTGCAGTTAGCTAATTGTATGATAACACTTGTTTCTTTCAAAGGGCCCAAATTTAAGGAAGCATAAATTGAATGAGGCATAACGTTAGCTGAAGCTCCTAAATCTAACATAGCTCAATTAATCACAGTGTTACCAATTTTGCAAGGAATGAAGAACATATCTAGATCTCAGCATTTTGGAGGTATCTTCTTCTTAAAAACCACATATACATTCTCACTCATCATCACTTTTCATCACCTCTCAACTTTCTTTTATATGTATGCAATTCTTTGAGAAATTTAACATACCTCGATACTTGCTTAATTGCATCTAACAAAGGTATGTTTACCTCCACTTTCTAGAAAGTCTCTAATATCTCCTTGTCTTTCTCCTCCTTGTTTGGTCTTATCAATCTAAAAAAGGTGGAGGATTAGTCTTAATGATATTAGGGCTTTCTAAATTTACTTTTTTACTCAATGAAGGGTTTTCTTCCTTTTCCAACTCCTTCTTGATTTCTTCCTCATTGACATTCCTCAGTGGACTACTCTTAAAACCCTCAATCTCCTTTCCACTCCTTAGGATTATAACACTTACATTCTTCGAGTTCACCTTAGGTTGACATGACAGATTTCTTCCACTTTGTGATTCTAAACAATTAAGTCTCACTACCATCTGGCCCATTTGGTTTTCCTTGTTATGTATGCTTGATTTTGTCTCTTACTAAAGTTGTTGCTTGCCCTAATGAAGCTGTTGTATTCTCTGTTGAAACTATTGTATACTTTATTGATGTTTTTGCATACCTTGCTAAAAATGAAGATCGTTAATAGTAGAAATCTTGATAAATTCATCTAGATATGTACTTGAACTAGAAGAGGAGGCTCCTTATGCTCCTTGTGGCCTTGGTTTAAATTGTTGTGCTCCTTATGACCGATCTAGAAGTAATTCTACTGCTCATTCCTTTCGTAACTCAAGTTAGGATCCTCAAGCTTGGGTTATACGTCTGTGAGTACAGGTTGTATTGATTAGGAAAGTTCCTTCTTACAACATTCATATACTCTATACTTCCCTCTTGTAGTGTCAGACAATCATCAGTCAGATGACTCGTGTTTGAACATATTCCATATGCTTTTACTTATGCCTATCTAACTGTAATATATCTAACAAAAGATGTTAGCTCGTCTAAATGATATTTGATAAATGAAGTACTTACCTTATTTACACATCGAACATCGATGTGAGTGTCAGATTGTTGAGTGTTAGTAGTCATTCATTCAAGTAGAATCACGAATTCGATAGGAGTCTTCTGACACAGTGCCCCCACTCGCCGCATCAACCAAACTCCTCTCTATCGGTAACAATCCTTCATAGAAATACTAGACGAGAAGTTACTCCAGAATGTTGTGGTCAGGACAACTGACAAATAACTTCTTAAAGCGCTCTAGGTACTCGTAAAGGGACTCTCCATTTTGCTATTTTATGCCACATATTTTCTTCCGAATACTTGCTATCTTTGATGTTGGAAAATATTTTTCCAAAAACAGTCTCTTCATCTTTAGCCAAGTATTCACACTTCTAGCAGGTAAGTCACACAACTAATCATTTGCTACTTCTTTTAGTGAGAACGGGAAAGCCTCAATATGATTTACTCCTCTGTCACTCCTAGAGGCTTCATGCTTAAACAAACCACGTCGAGCTCCTTAAGATGCTTATGTGCCTTCTCACCTGCAAGACCATGAAAATTAGATAACAAATGTATTAATCCCGACTTAAGCTCAAAAGTAACAAGCTCAAAAAATTTTTGAAAATGTAATGCATAAAGGTTTTTAGGTTAGATCTGGTGCAGTCAACACACTTAATGTTCTTAGATTTGCCATCGTTCCTTCAGATTCAGGTTATGGTTCTAATTCTGAAGTCGTTCTTGCTTCTCTTCGTAATCTCCGTAGTATACTCTTGATCTCCAAATCAAATTGCTCAAGTTCTCCACAAAGATATTTGGTAACTACGATACACCAACACTAACAAATGTTTAAAATTAAAAAATAAATAAAAGAATTGATTATAAACAAATGTATACACAAAACACTAACTAAAATAAAAAAAGAAAATTAAATCACCACACTTCCTGGCAAGTGTCAAAATTTGAGAGCATGTGTCGATTGTATTATAAAATTTACCTAACTCTGCATATTAAAAGCTTGTAGATGTAATGAGTCGAGATCGTATCTACATGGAAAGTTCAGTTAATTCTCTTAATGGAAATAATTGATGCAAAGGAAATAAAATGAGGGGTTTTAGGGTTTTATGCAATTTAGAGAATAAATTAAAATTAAACTAGTGAAAACAAATTTTAGAAAATAATAGAAATGATAAAAGTGTCGAATATGTGTAAAGTTCGATCCTAGGATCAATTTTGGCTTAAACATGATTAAATATATCTCATCATTCTAATGTTTTCACGTCTCTCCTCGAACTGTTGTCGTGGATTAACAATACACTCTGCTAATCCTGGTTTTCCCTTAGGTTGTATTTAATTACGAAATACTCGTTAATTAAACCTAGCTACTGAATAATCTAGGATATGACCTCCAGATTCAATTGAACAACCACATTTACGAAGTAAAAAACAGATCAATATGGGCAATAACCTCATATGTTCGGGTTATCTAACCTAAGTTATGTTATTTATAATGATCTAAGTTTGTTAATGGCTATTCATGAACATCAAATATAACAACTAAAAATTATATTCAATATTCTAACAATGGGTTCGTAATAAAATAATCCAATGAATGCATTAATATTATCTTTACAAAACCCAATTTAATCAACAAAAAACAATGATATCAATCTAAAAAGAGAGATTCATCATTAAACAATATGAGATAAGTTTAACTATGACTCAGACATTGATTTCACCTTCAAACTAGTGTCGGGAAGTTAACCTTCCATCTCCTTCATTGATCTCTAAGAAGAATGACTACTTTTGCCTTTTTCCATCTTGAAAATCGGCGAGAAAATGATGAAGAGGTTGGTTTATCCGTGCGTCTGTTCTTTTTTCCTGAAACCCAGAATAACGAAGAATAAAATGAAGGATATCTTTCAGTCATCACAACATATTCCTTATATAGTGAAAAGCTAGGTTAAAATGGTTAGGTGGCATAGAAATCACGGGCGTGCATGAAATGTCTGAGGCCTGTGACTTGGTGTTCACAGCCATGAGTGGTGTCTCACGGCTATGACAGGTGTCTCACAGCTGTGAGACATCTTACATAAGCGTGAGAGGTGTCACACACCTATGCAAACTATGTCATGGCAGTGAGTTAATGCTCACGACCATGAGAATTTGGTTTTATGGAAGTGAGTTCTTGAATGCCTCATTCTTCATTTTTATGCTCTATCTTGTCTCTTGTTCTTCTAATCTTCTTCTTTTCCTTGCTCCATGAAGACAATGGAATATGAATATCGAGAAGATGGCTCAATGAGTATGCTTCAGCTCACTTTAGTTATTATGCTTCTAAATTGTACATAAAATTAAATATGAACTAAAGTGAGCGTTTTAAGCATTATAAGGCATTAATTACTAAGTGTCATGGATTAAATGTATTAACAATTAAGCACATATCAAACTGCATCTATATCTTTTGATAGTTGAAGTAACGTTGGGCTAATACACTCCTCAGAATTACTCCAAACCCCATTAATTTAAAAGTTAATACTTTGATTTATGGAAAATAATGGGTAAATAGCCCTAATCAATTCCAATATGTCATCCTAGGATACTCTCTTATTTAAACATGGAATGACAAACATTTTTTATCGCAGGATCCCTTAGGTAGGTTCTCCAATAAGTTAGGCTTATAATGTTTAAAAAGGCTAGGTGAAAAGAAAAAATGTCATAGGGTGGTATGGAATGCTAACCTAAATCTAAAAACCTTGGTCCTAATATGGTTGGTTGACAAAAAGAAATTGCCTACCTAAGAGAGGTTGGGTTTTCTTAACCTAGAGCGCTCTTGTCCACTATGTAAAAATACCCCAGAATCAACTAATCATATTTTCTTTAAATGCTCACTTGTAATAGAAATATGGAGGACAATCTGATATCTATATTAAATCAATATATGGTGTTCTTAAGTGGAGGGATGCTTGGAATGGTTATTGGCCAATAGGGACAAATATAAAGTTGCCACTAATGAATAACTCATACTAAACAAAAAATATGAAGAAATGTTAAACATCTATTGCAAGAGCTTAGACTATCTAAGCTAACCTTAAAAAAAATCACCATAACTTCACAAAGAAAAGGAGCAGTAAGTAAGATGCATATTAGGAAAGCATCCAGGTCTTGTTTTACCTGAAAGGTATGGTGTTCCACAAGAAGCAATGTCCCTAATCTATTGGTCTCCAACGAGACACTATTAAACTAGAAGCATAGAATAAGAGTCAATATGTATGTGATATAGAAATAAAACTATAGGAACGAGAAAGGAAGAGAGCCAAAAGAGTGAATGATATACTTCCTAAACAATGACCAAGTAATCCTATTAATAGATTTAGGTTGATATCTCTTTCTTGTAGTATAAGAATTAATGTTGTTGGCTTTTTAATGGCCTAATTTTGTATAGGGCTTGGTTACTTATTTGGAACATTTTCTCCCTTTTGTAAGCGGAAATAACTACTTATGAATTAATACTAAGTTTAATTTCTAAAAAAACCATTAATTTATTTATAGGTCCTCCATTATAAATATTTGTATTTAAGGAATATATTCTCCCCCAAGTGCACCTCATCTTCTCTTGACTAACAAAAAAAATGTTATATGACCTAATTCATAGATAAATAACCATCAACAATCAACTTCTATACCTTTAATATTGACTAACTACTCCAATAAATGGTCATATACTAATTCTCCTCAAAATCCAATAACTTTTAGCTTAAACCAAGGGGCTTTAAGCTCTAACCCATTAACGCCAATTCCACTTCACTTTTTAAGGTAAGAGAAAATTTGAACATAATTTTTAAGAAGTATGACATTTATGGATTTAGTGGACTTAATGATGCTTTACCATTAATTGATAAGTGTTTCAACCAATCTCTTTGATATTATCTTTCGTGGTTTGCTTACTATTTCTCTAGTCTTAGAACTCATAAACGTTGGTTAAGTTTTAAGCGGCTAGAGAATAAAAAGAGTAATAAGGTTTGTTAGGGATGAGATCTAAAAGTTAAAAATGGATATCATATTCATTTCATTTTCTAAAATTGACCGGGGATGTCTCATCATTTAAAACTTTAAAAAGTGTCAAGAGTCTTAATGCATGTTTGAGTCAAATGATACTCATGCTACGTCCAACTTATTTTAAAATATGTGTTCTTGTGATAAATTTTAAAGTTAGTGCTACAATTAATAACATACGCATAATTCGTATCTTGTAACAATTATTCAAATTCATGTTCTATATGTATAATTAGATAATCGTATAATCATAACTTCTATTTTTTTCAAACTAGGAAGTCCTAATTTAATTTATATGATATTTTTCTAAATGATTTTAGAATAAAAGATGCAAACCTCATCTTATGATTTTACTCATTTTAAAAATATTTATAGTTCAGAATTACCAAAAAATATTTTACAATATTAAAAAATCTAAAAGAAAACATTTTTTATTGTCTGTTAAGTTACTTTAAAATTGTCATATCATCCCTTGTGGTGCATAAGGCAACGTTTATATAATTTTCTTACCTAAGTGTATCATAATTCAACTAAGTTTTCTCTAACTGATCTAATATGATTAAAAAATGACAAAAGAATAATAACTCAAATAATAGTTTTTTAAATTATAATATTTTTAAATAATTAAAAATAAAATATTGTAATATAAAAAATTATAAGAAAGATTTTTCTCTTTTATTCACAAACGGAAATTCTTAATTATGTTAATTCTTATTTACTACACAAACAAATTGAGAGTCTAACTTGGCTCAGATTTATGGGATCATGTAATAATTATATAAGTGATTAATAGTTGGCACCCCCTCCCTAGGAATAAAAGAAGGCGTTGAATTTAAATCTATGGGGAAGTACCTGGAGTTAGGGGTGTTCATGGTAGGGTAACCTGATCCGTTCATAACTAACCTAAACCTGAACCTAAATGTCAGGTTCGATAATTTCACGAACCTGAACCTGAACCTGAACCT
>JANITW010000234.1:33256510-33272774 GCA_027564335.1 Erythroxylum williamsii | reverse complement strand
AAATAAATTATCAAATAAAATGTTAATAATAAAATATTTTTGTAAATGATATCTAAATTATATCTAAATATGTAATAAGTTTTTTGGGTGTTTCAGGTTCACGTTTAAACCTGAACCTATAAATCAGGTTTGGTTTGGTTAACCTGCTATAGGTTCAGGTTAGGTTCGGTTAACCTATAACCACAAGTTAAAAACCTGAACCTGAACCATGAACCTGATTTTTTAGGTTCGGTTCGAACTAAACCTGAACTCAGATTCGGATAACCTTATTTATAGGTTCGTTTCATGCGGTTCAGGTCCGGTTCACAGGTTCGCGGATCTTTTTGAACACCCCTACCTGAAGTGGAGATGGCATCTTCATATTACGTTTGTCCTCATTAGGGTTCCTTGATATTTATCAAGGCAATCGATGGACCGAAGCCTTACCATTTATAAAGGTGCGTATCGAACAATAGGATATAAGAAAAAATATCGTTGTCTAGACAATATTATATTCGATACTAATTTTATGAGTTTCATCATACATTTCTCGTCAAAGATATTATATTCTATACTAATTTTATGAGTTTCATCATACATTTCTCGTCTATACAGGGAAGTGATAATACATACAATATAGGGTTTTAAGAAAAATCAAGCGACTTCCACGTAGCTATTATGCTCTCCCACGGGTACTCTGCTGGTCAGGGAAGTTCTCATTGTAATAATAGCAGACTCGGAAGCTCCAGCTTTCAGAGCTGCTTTCCCAGCTTCCAAGAACCTACGGACAGCATCTTCAGCATATTTGTTGGCCTCTCCCACCGTCATGTTTTTGCCAATGTCTGGGTAAGTCTTCAAAACATAATCACCATTAAGCTGTGATGCAAGTTGGATCAGCTCAACTTGAAATTCCGAGAGCCCAGCAGCCTCTTTAGCTCCCCATGGCCTCAATGATACCGTCACTTCTGGCAGAGTTTCTGTAACCAAGTTTCTAAGGATTAGTATTGCACAGAGAATGCAGGATACTTGCATGGTAGCACGAGAGTGAGGGCTAAGATTACAGCAAATGCACGAGACTCCACACACACAGATTTGGCAACCGAAAGGCTAAAAGTAGATGTCAGAGGATTCTCATTTCTTTTATTATTTTAAGGCTCAACACCATCAATTTGCCTTCAAGTTCTTAGTATATTTATGCAAAGATCCCATATCCAGGATAAAGAAGGGAAAGGAAAATAAAAAGAGTTCACAAAAGCAAATCGTTGCAATTAGTGGTTAAAAAATACTTTCATTCTCTGACCATTACTACATGAAATTCCGTAATCGCATTTAAGGAGCACATTTCAGAGGTAAAAGTTAGCGATTGTCACAGAATGAGGTCAAGATCAGGCGTAGGGAAGTCACATCATACATGCAACCTGTAATGCATAAATCCTTAAGCAAAATACTGCAGTAAAACTGTAAGACGAGAAAATGAACTGGACTCTTTAAGACAAGGACTAGATATAACCTGGACAATCATCCCGTGGGGTATCGCGAAGGTAGAAGTACTCATCGAAAGTACCGGCCCAAGCATCTCTCTTTGTCAGAAAGTTAGAATTTAGGTTAAAAAGTTTCTTCACTGTAGCAGGGATAGAAGAATGCTCAAATTGTGAATCAGATTTCGGCCCAGTAGGCTCATGGATCACTGCAACATTTAATCATCAATTATTCCACAGGTACATTTAAATAATATAGAAAGCTACGAGTAAACAAACATGTCATATGTTACATATAATATAAATGTAACATGTGTCCCTATCTCAGGACCTAAAAACAGTGGTTATGTACTTTAAACATAGTTCTAAATAGCAGCCATGATGATCCGTTGTTTAGAATTACCATTATAGTAGCAATCACACTCCTATCGATTGCAATTACTGTAACAGCCTGAAAACACTGTGCCATCAGCAGTCCTCTATTTATTAACCTTGACTTCAAGTATAAAATCCAAAATGATAACTTCAACAAAACAAAAACAAAGTAGTGGTAGAATTGCAGAATTTCAAAGCAGATCTTAACTGTTGAGGCCAAGTGATGGATGAGCAATGAGTATGTTACATGAAAAGAAGCTCGAAGTGAGCTGTAGTGAATGGACTGAAGTTAGCTCTAGTAAAGAGAGCCAACTGGGAATCAAACTGAAATTGATGCAAAAGAACTTAATATCTATAAAAGAAATAAAAGAGGGAAGATTAATCAATCACAAACTTTAATTTGGTGGGATGAGATTTGGGAATTGAGTTGGTATCAAAATATGTTGATATTGCGTTAGAATTTTTTATTAGAAAGAAAGTAGTAGTTTATGTTATTCTATTTTAGACATGCTATTTAGTTATATAGGACTTATAGAATTTCAATTATAATAGGATTTAAACTAGGAACTCTTTCCTACTAAAATAAGGATTCCAAGAACTATAAATATGTGTATTCAACTCTTGATAAAAAATTTGCAATCTGAAATTTTTCTACAAATTTGAGTTTTCAACTAGAATTCTTATAAGAGTGATTCTTAGACCTTAGAAGCGATTCCTAGTTTCTTACCATCCGTTCTTTGTGCTCACCACAAAATTTCAGCAACCAAAATTCTAACTTCCAGGATATTAAGCCCTGAAATCCTAAGCCTAAATTTGTAGCAATCAAATCTTAAAATTCCAGCTATACAAAATCTGAAATTTCAGCATTCCTAACCAAAATTCAACCCTGAAACTTGATATTCCAGTGGTCTAATATCAGTCATGTTTCTTAATTTTGTGATTTTTAGCTACTAGTTAATGATTCTTCTATTTTTCCTATATTAATTTGGTGTCAGAGATTTGTTTCACAATAGCAACACATAATGGAAGGGCATATAGGGGAATATTCAGCAACCAAGATTGAGATAAAATATTTCTAAGAGTCATAGAAAATTTGGACCTTAATGGCTCTCAATCACAAGGTGCTCCAAGAACTAGTCCAAAAAACAATAACAGACAACAAACTACACTTGACGGTGAGGGTAGCGAAAGTGAAATCTAAGACAAAGACACTGACACTAATCAACAGCGAATGGGGTTAATAAATCAATGCCTACCCAGAGATCCAAGACAAAGAAACCAACCAGCTGCACATGTAGAGCGCATGCAAGTCTTTAGAGGCCATGATAGAGCTGAAACACACAACGAACTTGATGACAATATTAAGAAAGTTCATGTCAAAGCCCCTGATTTTGCAGGAAAGGTGGATCCACACTCGTTCTTAGACTGGACAGTGGTAATGGAAGATTTCTTTGACTAGTACCACATGTCGGAAGATCGAAAACATCAATTTGCAAAGATTAAACTAGTTGGACATGCTAAAATTTGGTGGAGATTGGTAGAGGATAGACTTCGAAAACAAGTCAACCACCAATTGTTGATTGGGAAGAGACGAAGCTAAAGTTGTCGGAAAAATATTTACCATTTCCTTATCAGTAAGATCTCCAAGATCAACTCACAACCCTTAATTGAGGGATTATGTCCATAACTGAATACACAAAAATGTTTGATGAACTTTCTATCCGATGTGAAAGGAAGGAGTTAGAACAAGTTATATCTCACTATAAAAATGACTTAAGGGTAGAAATTTGCAAGGAGCAAAATAATGCAAAGGATTTATAGCCTTGAAGATGCATATCACTTGGCTTTACGAGTGGAACAATAGTTAATAAGTAATTAAAAATTTACGAAGTCAAGTCAGAAAGTTCGACACAAAGAGAACTACGGCGATACAAAACTTTAGACCAGCACCCAATGCATCAAAATCTGCACCAAAAAACAACTACAAAACTTCTTAAAGAGCTGAACTTAAAAGCAAAGTTATAGTTGAGAATGGGATGAAAGAAGGCAGCAATGACAAGAAATGCTTCCAATGTAATGAGAGGGGTCACTTTGCTTATAAATGTCCTAATAAAGGTTTGCATATGATGGAAGAAGAAGAGGAAGAATCCGATTAAGTATGCATGTACGCACGAAGCTGGAGAGGAATTGAAAGGAAACTCTAGTGATGAACTAGCTAGTCCTACAAATCTTAATGTAGTGAGATGCATACTTATGACCCCTAAAGCCGAAGAATAAGAAGAATGACTTCATAATGCTATTTTCTTTACTCAAGTTAAATGCGGAGATAAAGTATTGAAGCTTGTCCTTGATGGAGGTAGTAGTATAAATGTGGTATTAGAGAACATGGTGAAGCGATTGAATTTACTCAAGGACAAACATCTAAATCCCTAAAAAGTTGCTTGGGTAGATGATAGTACTATAACAATTGCTCGAAGGTGCTTGGTCTCTTTCAAATTAGGAATATATGAGGACTTTATTTGGTGTGATGTCATTCCTGTGAAAGTATCTCACATTTTACTTAAGCGAGTGGCTTGAAAGTATCTCACATTTTACTTAAGTGAGTGGCTTTATGATCGAGATGTACAACACTTTAGAAAAGTTAACACCTATCAATTCTTCATGGACAAGGTGAAAAAACAAAGAGGAAGTAACAAGACAACCATAAATGTCAAGAAAAAGTATCTTAATATCCTTAAAGAGAGAAAATTTGAAATTGTTAGCAAGGAAGAGAGAATTGTGCTTGCAATGGTAGCAAGGGAAGAGTAATAGAAACAACACCTAAAACACCTTCTACTTTACCAAAAGAAGTGGGAGAAGTGTTTTAACTGATTTTTCAGACCTTACACCGAATGGTTTATCAGGTGGATTACCTCCTTTACAAGATATTCAGCATGCTATTGACTTAGTACTTGGATCTACTCTACCAAAATTTCCAGCCTATCGCTTGAATCCTATCGAGAATTGAAGAGCTAAAGGGGCAAGTAGAAGAGTTACTGAAAAAAGGATTTATTTAAGAAAGTCTAGGTTCATTCGCAGTTCCAGCATTTTTTGACTCCTGAAGAGGATACAAATTGGAGAATGAGTCACAATAAGGTATAGATTTTCACTAACTTGCCTTGATGACATGTTAGATATGTTGATTGGAGCTACTATCTTTACCACGAGAAGACTTACGAAGCGGGTACCATCAAATTAGAATCAGACCTGGAGATGACTGGAAACCAGTTTTCAAGACTAAAGAGGGACTGTATGAATGGTTAGTGAAGCTACTTGGACTCTCTAATACACCTAACACTCTTATGAGAGTGATGAATAAAGTTTTTCAACCATTTATGGGAAGATTTTTTGGTGATAAATTTTGATGATATGTTAATATACAATAAGACTAAAGAAGACCACCTATTACATCTACAATGAGTCTTGAGAATTGGGCAAGAAAAACTTTATATCAACTTAAAGAAGTAGTCTTTCATGCAATCAAGTGATGTATTTTTTGGTTTTATTATATCTTACCTGGAGTGGAAATGGATCTCAAGAAGATTAAGGTCGTTCTTGATTGACCTATTCCAAAGGATGTGCATAAGACATGGAATTTCCACAGCCTAGCAGCATTCTATATGTGATTTATTCATAATTTCAACACTATAATGGCACCCATTACTGATTGTATGAAGAAAGGGCAGTTTACTTGGTCAAGAAAAAGATGATTGAATTTCCTATATTACCATTGCCTGATTTTTCTAAGGTATTTGAAGTTGCTTGTGATGAATCTCGTGTGGGAATTCGAGGCATACTCAGCCAAGAGGGACACCCAATTGCTTACTTCAGTAAGAATTTAAGTGAAGAGAAGCAACGATATTCAACCTATGACAAGGAATTTTATGCTATAATACGTTCTCATTACAATTGGCGTCATTATCTCTCATACAAGGAGTTTACTATATATTCGAATCATGAATTTCTTAAACACTTCAAGTCCCAGAAGAACTTAAACAAAAGGCAAGCCTTATGAAGTGAATTTTTGGAGTAAAATAACTTTTTTATTAAATATCAGATAGGAATTGAGAATAAGGCAACAGATGCATTGAATAAGAAAAGTCATTTGCTTAACACTTTAGCAGTACAAGTTGTGGGGTTCAACAAAATAAAAAGAGAATATGTTTCAAATCGAGATTTTGGAATAATCTATTAAAAAACTGCACCTGGACAAAGAGATCAACACTTTTCTTTTGTGATACACGATGACTATCTTTTCAAAGGAAATCGACTTTGCCTAACTAATACTTCTATAAGGGAGCATGTGATTGCGGAATTACAAGGAGAAGGAGGAGCAAGACACCTTGGAAGAGATAAAACCATTGCAATGGTTGAAGATCACTTTATTGGCCCTCTTTAAAGCAAGACGTCTCTAAGGTCATACAACAATGTCAACCATGTCAATTAGCTAAAGGAAGGAAACAAAATTCTAGATTATACACACCACTTTCCATGCCTGTTGACTGCTGAAGATTTTTGGAGTAATTGCTGTAATTTTTCCTTTATTAGGACCTAATTATTAGGCCTAATTTCTTTCTTTTATTAGTGCCTAATTGTTAGGGACTAATTTCTTTCCTTCTTTATTTGTACAAGGTTCTTGTTTTAGAGTTTACTTATGTGTATATAAGTAGGGCTACTGATATAAAGAAAAATACACACAACAGAATAGAAAAACTCCTTTTTTGTGGTTATTTCTCACAACATGATATCAGAGCTTTTGCCTACTAAAAGAGCTATATTTTTAGCTCGGAAGTAGCTACTGCAATCTATATTTAGTGGAGAGTGTGTTCTCTTGTGTTTCTTCAAAGTATGGCTGATGGGAAAAAATAGTTGCTAAACATAAGGTTGGTTTGATTGGTGAGAATCCCTCATCGCAAATCAATCCTGTAAAGCTCAACGGAACTAATTATCTTGTGTGGTCAAGATCTTACCTATTATTCATCCAAGCTAGAGGTTTGCAAGGATATATTACCAGGGATAAACTAAAACCAGATGTCACCAGCCCCACCTACAACCAGTGGGAATCTAAAAATTCTCTCGTCATGTCGTGGCTCATTAATTCTATGCAACCACAAATTCCAGAGATTATCTATTACATGGTGCTCGGTGTTTCTCTAAGCTGCATCTTAAGTCTGGTTATCACAAGATCAGAATGTTTGAAGGTGATATTCCTAAAACAGCATTTAGGACTCAGCAAGGTAATTATGAATACATGGCAATGCCCTTTAGATTCACTAATGCACCAACAACATTTCAAAGCCTCATGAACACTCGGTTTTAGTCACATTTAAGGAGGTTTCTACAGGGTTTTCCAATGTGGCACTAGTATATAGAGCACCACTGGAACAACATGTGGAACATTTGAGATGTGTAGTGCAGAGTCTAAGGTACGGGCTTGGTCAATTGACTAAAAACATTAACCAACTTACTCAAGAAGGATGGTTTTAAGTGGAGCAAAGAAGTTGAAGAGTCTTTTGTTAAACTTAAGCAAGTTTTGACTGCAGCACCACTACCAGCAGTACCTATTTTTCCAAAACATTTGTGGTGAAGGTTGATTCTAGTGAACAGGGGCTAGGAGCTGCTTTAACACATGATAAGCATCCCATAACACTTGTTCGTAAGTCTGTCATCTAAATATGTTGCTCTGTCCACGTATGAGAAGTTTTTGGCTTTGATTATGGCTGTGAAGCATTAGAACCATTATTTGATGGGAAGACATCTCATTGTATACATTAACCATCAGAGTTTAAAGTTTCTCTTCAAAGAAAATCACTACTCCATTTCAGGAGTCTTAGTTGCCTAAGTTGTGAGTTTGATTTTGAAAAAGTTTAAAAGAAAGGAAGTGAAAATGGTGCTGATGATGCACTTTCTAGAATGTCAAGCACAACTCCATATTGTATGGTGGCCTCTGGTGTACAGTCTATAACAAGTTAAAAATAGCTGAAACTTATGTAAGACTTCAAGCTATGTTTCATTAAAGGGGTTTGCAATGTGATGTGATAAATTTTGTTGTGTCTCAACAAAACAAATAGGAACCAATGGCTTCTCCTAGCTTACTATAATTGTTTCTTTTGTGCCTCAACATGAGTGGACTGATATCATCTTTGATTTCATTGAAGGTCTCCCTAGATCAGAGGGAAAGTCAAGTGGTTTTGGTGGTGGTGGATAGATTAACTAAGTGTGTTCACTCACATCCTTATACTGCTCAGTTTGTTGCCATGAACATTGCTGCATAGGTTGTTAAGCTGCATGAAATGCTCTGGACAAACAAATGGTGAAGCAGAGATAGAGAACCAAACACTTGAAACTTATCTTAGATGCATGATAAGTGACTACACAACAAGTAGCTATCTTTGGTATAACACAAACTTCCGTTTAGCTATACGGCCAACCCCTTTTGTAGTTTATATGGTATGCTCCTACAAGTTATGTTCCTTATCTGGTAGAAGATGTAAAACAATTGGTTGTGGATCAAATATTGAGCAATAAGGAGGCAGTGATACAGTTAATCAAATATTATACATGTAAAGCACAAAAAAGGGCGAAGCAATTGGCTGACAGGAAGAGAATTGATAGAGAATATGAGGTGGAGAATATGGTTTATTTCAAATTGCAACCATATAAACAACATAACGAGAAACAAGGTGGAAGGCATAAGTAAATTGCTTTTCTTTTGTAGACCTTCAGAATTGTGGAAAGAATTGGGTCTGATGCTTATAATTGGAGTTACCTACTTCAGCTAGAAATCATCAAATATTCCATGTTTCACAACTTAAACAATATGTGGAGGGTCCTCACAAAGTTCCGATCATAATTCCAGAAGAGATTGTGAGGAATTTTCTAGTGGCTATCTTAGAAAGAAGACTGGTTTTCTTAAAAGAAAAGAAAAAAGTGACTGTTCAAGTGTTGACTCAACAGTAAGAAGTGCCATCAAAATCTCCTACTTTGGAGTACTTATATGAGCTGCAATAAAGATATAAAGAACACAATTTGCGGATAAGGTTGTCTAGGACATGAATTGGGTCACACGAAAAGAAGCGGAAGTGAGTGGATTGTAGTTAGCTCCAGTAATAGGAGTCATTTTAGTATAAAGTGTAAGTTAGAAGATCACTGACCTACTCTCTGATCTTCATCTGTCTAGAATGGTATAGTCTAATTTCTAGTAGTCTCCCAATCATCATCCCCTTTGCTCAGGGACTAATGTTTTGAGCTCTAACCTACTTTAGTATAAATATTAGGTGCAGTATATGATGTTGTATGTGTAGAAAAGTGACTATGTACATGCAATTATGCGAGAGGTAATCGTGCACGGGTGTGGGTGCATAATAAGAGACATAATCGCGATAAATGAAATAAACAATGGTGACTCTTTTTAATATTGCTGAGTTTTAGTTGAAACTATCTACGTGTGTATGGATATACCAGAAGCTTAACAAGACTAGGTACTTTCTTCTTCTCTCCCGCAACTAAGTTACTATAAGAGTATAAGAGCAATGTGGTAGATTGGAATTTACTCAGTTCCCTTCAGAAAATGCTCTACATTTCGACATATCTTGATTCTTATGAAAGAAAAATAACACAAGTGATTAAGTATCAACAAAAATAATTGGCTTACAATTCACTTGCAAAACCTTGTCAAATAAAAACTGAAAAACCACTTAATTGAAATGAAAAGTGAAAACGGAAACTTACCTGTACGCTTGTCAATCCACGGCGAAACCAATAGGGTGGGGACCCTCACACCTAATCTATCAAACCGGAAATAATACGGATCAGGCCCAATTATCCCATCAGGGTTCGGAACTCCGGTGATCGGTGTAGGAACATGATCATAAAACCCACCATGCTCATCATACGTAATCAATATGGCCATTTCTTTCCACTGAGGGCTAGCCCTCAGCGTCTCATAGACATCCTTCAAAAACCTCTGCCCTCGGGCCACGTCATGAGACGGGTGGTCGTCGTTCGCTGGAAAAAGGTTAAGATCGAAGTACCGCTGTTCCACCACGGCGTAGTTGGGCAACCTCCCTAAACGAGCGTGTCGTTTGAAAGTAAGTTCATACTTGTGGAATTTGAACACGTGCTTCAATTTCCTCAGAGACTTGAAGAAGAGAGTGGCGGGGATATTTTGGTAATAAATCCCAAAAGTGAGGTCATTTTCGTCCAGAGAATCGAAGATTGTTTTTTGTGGAAATCCATGGATTAGATCCTTTCTCACGTTACTCATGGCTCCATGTGAGGTCGCCGAGTGGACATAAAACCGGTTCGGTTGGGTGGACGCCGGAACCGAAGCGAACCAGCGGTCGAACACGGCGAACTCGTTGGCCAGTGCGGTGTAAACTGGCAACAACTCCGGTTTGAACCCCGACATCACGGTTTTCGGCATGTCCGTCACGTTCATGCTCTGCGCTTGTTGTGCGAACCCGTTCATCGGGGCCGGGTTGGCGGAGGTATCGCTTGACCCGAATATCTGTTCTCGTATAGCTTGAAAGGAGTGGCCGGGGTCGGAGTCGATAAAGACGGCGTCGTCGGTGACGGAAACTTCTGGAGAGTTTTGATCGGAGACGTTTAGCCTGTTGGATTCGGATCCGACGAGGCCGTCTATGTCGGGTCGGATCTTCTTCAGCCAGCCGAAAACGTGGTCAAAGGAGCGGTTCTCCATAACCACGACGACCAGGGTTTTAACGGGTCCTTTGAGTCTGTTTCTGTGACGTCTGTGTAAATTCTGAAAATCAAGGGACTGGGATGAAACTAGCAAATAGAGGAAGACCACCAAAATAAAGGGTATTCGCCGGAAACCCATCCCCGAAAACCGGTAAAGGATGGGTAGCGAGGAAAAAGTTTCACAACGCTGAAGGGTATTGCTTGAAAAAATAGTGTAAAAGCAGAACAAGAGAAGAATACACTACAGTAAAGGCGTTGGGGAAGAGTTAAAGCTCTTAAGAGGGGAAACAATGGATACGTGGCACAGTTAGGTTCGATGGTTGAATTAACAAGGGAGATAGGAAGTTGATGGGATTGGTTTATATTTTACAAATAAATAAATAACAGAACATTAAATTCAAAATTATGACATAACTGCTTGCGTGTTGACAGAGCCGTTGGCTAAATGGTCAAGAGAAATTTAGATTTTTGTGTTTGGACAAGTAAATTAAAACTGCGTTTTTGGTGGGAAAGCTTGTGTTGTCTGTTTCCGGCGGCTTGGATTTCAGATACTGTGTGGCTCAGACTCAGCAACGAGTCTCGTCTCCTTGGATGTTGAGTTCCACTGGAATCAATTTTCATTTGCCATCGCTTTATTTAGATAGCGTGCCCCAATTAAATTTTCCGCCTAGTATTCCAAGGCCTGGGAAAGCCTTGGAGGAATTTGTGTACTTATTTGTTGTTTTCTCAAGTGAGAGTGGTTGACTGCACAAAATCTTCCAATAGAAATCAATTTATGACATTTTCTTGAAATAGTATTAATTTTTATTTATTATCGGTTATTATTTTCATTAATTTTCAAGAGAAAGTACAATAAGTGAATGAATACTCTTAATATTTTGTGCCTTGATTCCAATATGCATCTGCTTAAATGCTAATTATTCTTTAAAAAATATTTATTTACTTATTTCAATGAAATTCAATTACTTACTTTCCAAAATAAAATGCCTTTTATTTCTTACAAGCAATTTGTACCATTTTAACCCTTTTATGGCTATTCTTTTTTTTAACTTTTTCTAACTTTTAATTATATGAATTCTTTCCCTTTAATCAATGTACTAAGGGATAGTCTAATTTTTTATTTAATAACACATTTTTGAGTTTCTTGTTGGATTAGTAGTGTGTAATATGTGAAGCAAAAGAAATGGTAACTAGAATTCCAAAACATAAATAGTAGAAATATTTTATTTTGTTGTCATTTTAATTTATTATAATTTACATAAAACATGATTTCCAATGTTAATAATAAAGTCAATGATTAGTTATAGTTACAACATTTTTTTGTCAATTTTTGGAAATGGTTATCAAACTCATATGGAAGGCATGCTCTTAGACTACAGAAGAATTCGAATGGAACCTTAAAAACATAAGTCGTAACGGAGTCCTAGGACTTTTGGTAGAAATAAGCATTAAAAAATTTAGGGTCTAGGGTCTTATTAGAGCTAAAATTAAACAAAACCTTCTCATTATCTCTTATAAAGAAAGACTTCGTAAGGAACTCATTATATTGCCTAGTCAATAGATTATGAACTATGGCCTTGATTGAATTAGCTGAGAAGGTACACCTTACATAATAGCTCTTCTTAACTCATGAGAATCACACCTACATCATTCCTTAATTTTAAGATTATGTTATCATTCTTTTAAGCAAGAATATATTTATGAAAGAAACTGGTATTATAGTTCCCTTCGTTAAGCCACAACATAATTGATTTTTGTAGTAGCATTAATGTATGAACTTATAGAGCTTTTCTTAAAATTTGATAATGCTTATTTCTCCTTAAGTTTCAGAGTTAAACCTGTAGGACAATCATAAAACTTCCTTTAGCATTATAATAGGTTATCTCTAACAACTTCAAGCTCAATATTAGCTTGCATGTTTAAATTTAGCTTCTTCATCTCCTATTTAATCCTCATGAGCTTCCTATAGAACTTGTAAGATGCATAGCCTTGAACATACAATCTTAAGCCCTCATTTAATGCTTCTAGGAGACCATTAGTATTACACAAGAATCTAAAGAACTTGAATAAGATGATATTTTAAAGTCCCCAGAAAGATCAAGAATCTTTATTAGAGAGTGATTAGAAAATAGTGGGACATTGCAGTGAGCTCTACTATATTGGAATCTCTAAAGCCATTCATCTTTAACCGTTTTCATATCTAGTTTTTTTCCTCATAAACCATGAATCTACTTTTTGTTACTCTAAGTAAAGAAACATCCATTTGATTTGAGGCTTGTTACCTATAAGTTAGCTAGATAAGAACTCAGCTCCTTAGAAGTTTTTACTAGAACATCTTGCTCCATCAAATTCTGATAAAAGAATTGTGCTATTAAAATTCCAAAATAGGATCCACAATTCCTTAATAGATCTCTGAAGTGTTCTGAAATGCAAAATTTAAACCATAAATAAAGGTGAACCAGGCTAACCCTTTGCCTAAGATGTCTACTAGCGTATGGATACTTTAGGAAGATGTTGAAAATTGAATAACTTTGATGTGGATAGGGTCATAAGAAACTATTATTCTTCCAAGTTGATGTTTATCACAAATGGTTAAGAATGTCTGCGTCTTCTTAGACAACCATAGATCAGAGCATTTGTCACTCCTTAACTTAGTCTCTAAAAGGCCAAACATCATTAAGTTTATTGAATTAATGTAATTGAAACCATATTCTATTTTTGGGGTCATTAATCCCCTTAACATTACAAAGACAAATAGATATCAATCAATTATAGATTTTAGATAGCCTACTGCTAACTTTACAACTAATTTCACCATTGTAATAGGTTTGTAACTTTCTAGGGATTTATTAGCTAAAATCATTCTTATTGCACCTCCTGTTCCATTCAATTATGAATTATTACTAACATAAACATCTGGAGGCTTGTTCAATTCAATATCAACATATAGAAATGCTTAAAAGACATATCTCATTTTATAAGAGTTCTCATCTAGGGGCTTAGAAACATCTATGGTTCCTATTAGTTCATTATCATTAGTATTCTTCAAAGAAATGTCCTCCTTAAGGTCCGTAGGATAAATTTTAGAAGTTCCTATTAAAACTGAAGCATTAGATATAAGAACTTGGTTATCCATCATCTCATCCTGAGAGGGATTCAAATATGGAGGAATTCTTGAAACCCATCAATTCCTTATAGGTACCAGTTCCAAACCTCCTACCAATAGGCAACCAAACCTTCCCTTGCTAATAGAATAAGGGTCTCAACTAATACGAGACCTTAATAGTGTCCCCAACTAGGAAGTCATCAGGAATTTCTTTTAGGATAGTCTCTATTCATATACATATTGATGCATAATCAGGCATAATTAATCCTCTTATGTGATGAAAATGCCTCATTCCATACATATTAGTCTATCTATAATGCTTGCCAAGAGGCACAAGCCTTTGTTATCTCAATATTATAAAGGAATTTGGTAGAAATTAACCTATAAAAGAAAATGATTTTTTATATTCTCTAGCATGATCACTAGCTTCCACATTTGTAAAAAGATTGGCAAGCTATTAAAATGTCAAGGTCCAACTTCTATAACCTCTTGAGCCTTCTCCTTGGTGATAAATTTAAATAGAAATAAATGGTGCTCATTTAGTAAAACTTCTAAGAGTCCTTTTATTCTTCGATATTTCACAACCCATAATTTGATCACTAAGAGCATATCTCTTTCATAGAAGAAGATAACCATCATAGATACCAAAAATTAACCCTTTCCTTGAGAACCTCTAAATGTGGCAAGATAATGGTGTGACCCTCCTTGATAATTAGTGGGGATGGGGTTGATAACTTATCAAACACAAATTTCTAGTTGAGAGGCCTACGACTTGACTAAACCAAAGAACTAAAGGTTAAGCCCTATAGAGGAGGGAAAGGCTAGTAAGTAACTTAAGAAGGAGATGATAGAGCTAAAAAGAAAATCAAGAGTGGACTCTTATAAAGAACAAAAGAGGTAAAACAGGGGCCTTTTGTTGCTCTTTATGAAGATCAAGACTTTCATAAAGAACAAAATGAAATAAAATGGGGGCCTTTTTGTTGCCTATTTTATTCTTTATGAAGCTGGGCCCCAGGCAGGTGCCCTATTTGCCCTTACTCGGGCCCGGGTCTGATTAAAGAGAGGAAAGGAAAGCTTTGTGAAAAGCTAGAAAATGCAAAGAAAACTTGGGTGTTTTTCTTCTCATCCTTGCATTATTTGTATCCAATTTGAGCCCATGTAAAAATATTTTTATTGTGATTCGATGGATTCCCTAGATCATAACTTCATTGATTTCCACCTAGATTTGGTTATAATATGATTTAAACACTTTTTTGTTATATATTTAAGTCTAGAAATTATAATGCTTACTGAACGTGCCTATGCCTAAGATCACGCTAGACTATTTATTCATATTTCAATTTAATTCTATTAATATAATCTAAATCTATAAAATAAAATATTATATCAGTCCAAATCTTATTGATTTCCTTTTAGTTAATGGTGATATTGCTCCTTAATTTCAAATTTTCAAATTTGAATTAAAGACCAATCCTTTTCTTATAAAATATTGAGTTTGAACTTATTAAGATAAGATTATGGAGGGTTTGAATTATAAAAATGAGGCAAAATTATAACATATCAAGTTCTCCCACATATAATTATTGCTTGTCCTTAAGCATAAAAAAGTAACAAAACGAGGTAGCCAAATTGTTTTTACTAAACCACTTTTCACGAGATTAAACCATGCATATTCCTTAAGACTTAGATTGGAAAAAGGTAGGCATCAATAGACATCAATATCGATTTTCACTAGAAGTTATGAATAGAAACAATTAAATATAATTTCGATCAAAAGCATGCATAAAACCTTGGTGAATTACCTTAGGGTTTTCACTCTCTCACTTAATTGTTTAGGTTCAATTATTTACTCTAAAACTCTTGTCACAAGGAATACACTACTATAAATTTGCATGTACACCAAATATGTCTCACCATGAACACATAAAGGCATGAATCAAAAGGACTTATATCAAACAAAGTGTAGGGCTAAAAAGGTGACCAAGCACTCATATATCAATATACTATAGCTACAATTATTCTCTTGTTGATATTTTTTGATATTTTATTTATTTTTATATATAAATCATTAATGCCAAAATGGACAGCCATGATACAAAATTTAACTAAATACAAAATGAGTAGCTTGAAAACAAAATTTGAAGCAAAGTTATTCTCATTCCTCAAATAACTTTAAAATAACTTATTATGATTTGTAGTTAGATGATAGGATATACGATAGATTAGGTTTATGATGTGGGTTTAACATATAAAGATAGGGATTTTAAAAATGACTCAAAGGGGCTAAACTGTTGGGCCCAGGTCCCGGATCCCCATTCCCGAGGCGACCCCTCGGGTTAGGCCGGCGTCGGGCGACCAAACATATCGGACCCGATCCCAACATTTATACATAATTCGATTCATACACATACATTCTCATACAATCAATCATCTACGCATGCATTCTAACCATGAATTAATCATCACGATTTCATAAGTCATCAAGGTAATAATTTAAACACGTATTTTGAACAATACACATTACAAAATAAAGTTTCAATCCACAATACATGAAATATGCTCCATGATAATGTGCTCGGAGGGC
>JANITW010000234.1:33229920-33250898 GCA_027564335.1 Erythroxylum williamsii | reverse complement strand
ATTACCCTTATTATTTCTCACTTAACCACAATAAACTCGACTAAACCTCAATTATCCACTAATACTCCAAAATTAATTAAACTAAGGCATAAACACATAATTAACACAATTCATGCTTAATAACACCATAAAAAAATTTGGGGTCTAACATAAACTATGGACAATTAAGTAAGGTGACTTTTTAAGTTAAATGGGTAAATAGGGAAGGCCTTTATCATATTCAAGCTGATATGCATAATATCAATTAAAATCGGTTTAATTCAAGTTATAGAGGTATCTAAATGACATGGAATCACACACTAAAGAAAAATGGATAGATATAATATGTTTTTTTAATCCTTTTTGACTCAAATGCTCATATGTTAAATTCACCTAAATCCTTATGCAATACTTAATCAATCAATTATCTCGCTTTGTCTAAGTTCATACCCTATCTATTTCAATTTATCAATGTCTTTATCCTTCATCTTAATCATTTTTATTTTTAATTAGCACAATAAAATTCTATTAAGTCAAAAAAGTTTAGTAAAAATTTCTTTGGCACATCATTTCATTGACTTCTAAAAGCATTATGTAAAAATAAGAAATTAAAAGCAAGTATTTATACAGTCTAAAAATGATCAACATACCATAAATTCATAATAAGAAAAAAAAATCCGTCATACCTATTTAAAACATTATCCCTTATGTTTAATAGTAAAGCGTAAAAAGTAAAAAAAATAGGAAATGAAAAAGAGAACAAAAAGAAAGTCCCATGTTTTTCTTTTTATTTTATACGGGAAATTTAGTAAGTGTGCATGGTGAGTGGCTCATCGAGGCATTGTTTGAGCAATAAGTAGAGACTAGATGTCTGATAGCTCATTGAGAATTTAGGGATTTTAGTATTTTTTGTGTTAGACATGGTCGTGCACACGGTCTTGTATGGCTTATTATGTGTAGTTGATATGTACTTGTACTTTAGGATTTGTTTAACTATTTCTTCAAGATTTGTACTTGAAATTAAAGCTTGAATCGGATATTATTATTTTCTTAGTTTCACTGAAAAGAAGGCTTGTATGGCTGATTATGTGCAGTTGATATGTTTATTTGTCCATTTCCCCACCTAATGTTTGGGTAGTTTCTCCAATTGCGTTTGTATGTGTTGGAAAAGGGATTATAATTTTGTTAAAATTGTCTCTAAAATTAGTCATGTTAACTTACTTTGTGGAGTTATCTTAAACTGTCAAACAAATATTGGTTAGATGCCATGTAATTAAACAAATCCTAAATACCTTTGCTGCTTTGATCTATTCATATATATGATTTCTCAGTCCTTAAAATGAGATGTGAAATTGAATCAAAATGCCACCATATTTTAATTCAACATAATATAAACATATGAATAATTCATAAAAAAAACTTGAATCTATCATTAACCCAAAGAAATCAATCCAAATAATAGGTCATATATTTTATCTCATTTAGATGTGCATCGTAATTTAGTTCATAAAATGATAGAGAAAGACAACAATAAATAATAAAGAAAATAAGACAAAAGATAGAATTCTCATGGATATTGAAATCTTGATGCTTCTTGATTAATGCTTGATGGATTCTTAAAAATTTTCTCCAAGGTTGCTTCATTCTTGTGTCAAAACATCTTGTTTTGCCCTTATTAATTATTCTTTAGTCCTCTCAATTGACTCTCTCTCTTTCCTCTTCACTATGTTCCTTTATTGTTTATACAAAACCTTAAAATTTCTAACTAACATGGGTCTAACACAAACCTAAGTTGGTTCTATGTTCATGATAGCAGCTAAAAATCTTAATTTAAATAAATATCATTGCTAACACAGGTAATTTATACTGGCATATGGAGCTTAGTTGTTGACTTAGTACATCCTTTACCTTATATGTAAGGGTTGATTTGGTAAACATTAGTTTGAAGGCCATAAACATGGGTTTATAGTTGGGTTGTGTTCCTTCGTATAGCAAGTTATCATAAAGCATCACGTTTCTTCATATAATAAGTTGTCAAAGAAGCCATAATAAACCAACAACCTACACAGGTTTGAAGACATATCGTGTTTGGCTATGTTCCTAACCATAGGTCATTATTGGCACTATATTCTTCATGTGACAAGTTTCTCCAATAACTAGAATGCTCTAGTAGGCTGTATAAAGCTAAACACAATTTTTTTATTTGTCATGAGTTCTAAACATTGGTCTATGTTCATCCAAAATCACTTTAAAACTTCTCTAAATTGGCTCCTACTTACCTTAATTCATTCATTATTTATTAGAGGAGCTACATTCAGGCTTAGAAACAAAATGTAAGAATTATTGAGTATCAAATCCTATAGAAATAATCCATCACAAGGCAAATGTTCTTGAAATTATTTTAAAACATAACCTAATTATCACTTATCGACAATATATAATTAATTCCTATACATGATGTCTTATATACATGTTGGGTGTGTTGTTGATTATGTCTTGTTGTTATATGATTTTAGGCACTCAGAAGTACGATTGATATGTATGCAAATGACAGGTGGCAAGTAGTTTGGATGCCTAGTGCCTGTAGTTGCTTCCAAAATAGTGAGGGTACCATTTTGTTGCTTGAGAAGAATTAATGTAGGCCAAAATGAGACATGTAACATTTTTTTTGGTTAAAGTGCATTATGTGGGACAAATATGAGCTTGTACAAATTTGTTAATTTTAGCGAATTGATTAATGTCTAACCTAATTATTTTGAATGTTATATTTATATGATTATCCTGAAGTCCTCACAGGCCTGAAACAACTGGGTTAGAGCCTAAGCTTGATTCAACCATATTCGACCTATTTTTTATTTTTAAATTTGAAAATAGAAAAATAATGTTGCTTTCTAAAAAATGATGTCATTTTGTTATAAGTGTCCAACCTTGGGTAAGATTGGGCTCGATTGAGGCTCGATCAACCCTGGCCTGACTAGACCCGAGCTCAATTGCCATCTATATTAGATACAATTGCTAATATTTGTCACATATATAATAGAAGGAATTTGTTTTATTAGAACTTTTATTTAGTTGTTATACAGAACTTTTATTTAGTTGTTTTACATTAGTGGAATTTGTTTATTTATTTAAGAATTAAAGTATGCAACAGAAATATGAAAACCTAAACAAATTTTGAGCATGGTTCGTATATGTTAATCCATAAAACTTTACATAGGTAGAGACAGGAGTATATTCATTAGATTATTTCCTTTTAATGTTTAACAGATTGTAAAACCGATAATGAGACGTCAGAAATTGAGCCTTACTATTGAGTGACAATCCGCTATAGGTCCAATCAACTTGGCACTAACTCAAGGCGCGATAACATGATCGTTCTTGCTTCAAAACAGCAAAACAATAACGTTGGAAGTACCAAAATATAATGCACGTAGGAGACCAAGAATATTAGCTCCATAAGATCATGTTGGTTGTCCAAATATTATCATTTCAGGAGCTTATAAAGGCACATCAAATAGCAAATAAATTTCCCTTTTCAAAAAGAAAATCAAATGTCAAAAAATTGATTGAGGGTAGCAAATGCAATTCAGAAGAGGACCACAGGAATATTTATATTTAGTCCAATGATGCTTTTTCCAGTAGAAAGGATCTAGTTCATGAAGTCTTGCTGCCAAAAGTCAGATGAAATGAAGTTCCTGATCCATGAAGAAGTTGCTTTAGGCAATTTGGTTATTGCTTTCGTCAACGCTAGCTGACGAGTCAACATTAAGAATGGATCCAAATTCTTCGCAGAGTGCTTCCTTGGTAGATGACGACTGTATAGGAGTCAGACCAGGCATAAGAAGCTGACGTTCTTCATACCTGGGCAAGCTTTCTTCTTCCTCTGATGTTGCTAGATTCGTTCGAGTTAGATTTATTGGCTTCTTCTTGTTCCTAGTCTCTGCCATCTCATAGCCAATAGATTCTTCTGCTGCATTACTTCCAGTTAGAGCTATTGGCTTCTTGTTGTTCATAGTCTCCTCCATCTTGTAACCAACAGACTCTTCTAATTTGAGACTTTTGCTTACATTGTTAATATGTTCCTCCAATGGACGAATGATATTTTCTCTAGTCACTAAATCATTCTTAACGTTGCGTTTATCATCTTCCTGGACAATGCTATCACAAAGTGTAACGTCTTTGCTAATAGTGGAGATAAGTTCGTCTTTCTGATGATGAACATTTCCAGCAGTGCTCAGTTCTAGTTCAGGACCCGTTCCTGGTTTCACGTGAACAGTAAACTCCTCCATAATTTTTTGAGCTTCAGCATTTTCCCAGTCTTCTACTACAATTATGCCGCTCCTGCTTTCCCAGGTCTTAAAGATTCTGTCTGGACCAGGCTGCCAAATAATTTCTCCTGTTTCTCGTTTAAGTATAAATTTGAATTGCAGGGTCAACCCAATAGGCGCATCCTGCCCAGGTACGTAATATGTGTCAGATATCAGTTGCTACCTACTCAACATCCAATACACTACAAAATTTCCTCTTACCAGCTCAACACTCCATACGTGCTCATCTGACCAGTTTAATGGTATGGCGTTGAAAGGATTCCAAAGACCAAGCATGGGATCATCACCAACCAGGAGAAAATGTTCGCCAAAATTGCACTCCTTCTGCAACTGAAATTTTAAATGAACTGTTTTTGACGGCTCTGTCAATAAACAAAGCCACATCACTTTTTTGGAACCGAGAGCAAGTGAGAAACAATTCAGAATGTGAATAACTATAATCTTACGTTTTCTTTTGATTCCGGCGACTGCATTGTCGAAGCCTACGATCACCTGCTTGAAATTTTTATAAATCAAGCAAAGGTTGTAGATTAGCTTAATTAAGCTCTCCTACCGTACGCTACTTTAATGGTGAAACAATAAGATAAGGTCAGAAAATGTTCTCGCTAGACAACAATTACATTTTCAACAGAAACACCAAAAGTTCCGTGACCTTGAATTTGTAAGCCTATACAAAATCTAGTGATACGTTCAGTTGGAAAACATGAACCTAGCCTAAAATAAGATCGAGTGAAAACCAAAATGGGAGGAGTTGTGTAGAATGTATGTACATATCTAATTACATTGTTACTTGAAAGCAAAGCAAAGGTACCTCTGTCTTAGAAGCCACACGAAGAATAGGAGGGGACCGAGCATTTGTACTTGGAAGCAAAATTGATTGATCAAAATGTAGTTTCTTGAACTTGTCAGGAGTTGAAAAGCCAAAATCAGGTGGACCCTGAAACGTTAATCGTAAGGGGGTGTTACCGTATCTAGTTCTGGCAAAGATGCCAGTGGACAAGCCAGTTATAGCAGCCATTTAGTTATAAAACAAAAACTAGCTCTCTGTCCCTATAGGAGTTTGAGGAATGTGTAGGTTGGCATTATATAGTTACATGCATGGGAAGACGGGGAAAGGGATGAGAAGGGTATGGATCTGACAAGAAACAGGTTGGTTATGAAAACGTGGAAGAATCAGCTTGGTTTAAGATAGTTTGATTTTCTATTAATCGTTAGCTGACCGAGAGTTTCAAGCATCTTTAAGCGTTTTCTTAGCTTGATCTTCAGAGTGTGATTGATTGGTGCTTGGTCAAGTGTAATGAGAACTAAGAGAATAACTAATGTTCATTTAATTTTAGGCTGCTCAGGCCTCGTTAAGCCTTTCTCTGGGAAGCCCATCTCTCACGATTTATTGGTTTAAGAGTATAAACTCCTTTCTTTATTTTTAAGCTGTTCCTCCGTATGCTTTGAAGCTCAAGCTAATGGTAGCTTCACTTGGAGGGACCTTTATATGATTAAATGCCGAATTAGCTTCCGAACTTGTGCTCATTTTCCGGCCTAGTAATATTTCTATTCATGCCCAATTTCTTAATCAAATTATTTGAATCCTATTATTTTTAACAGATATTTTTATTAACGAAACTAAAAAATTGTATATATGTATAACGTTTCGTGTTAGTACAAGTTTTGTTGATGTTTTGGTTCTTCCAAAACTTGAATACAATTTTTGTTTTTCGGTTACCAATATTTCATGCAACATCCATCGTTTTATCACATGTTACTCTACGTACCCTCTAGCTTTGTCAACCTCGCACCTCTCCCTACTTCTCAAAATATATATATATCAAAGGTATTCTTCTTGTCTTAAGGCTAGTGTATCCCATCTTCTTCAAATATGCTCTTTTCTTTGTTCTTCTGCTTAACTCTTGGAGACAATTCCTATTTTACTCTTTGGTGTGTACCGAAGTTGGTGGAGAAGACGTTGACCCTGTGGTCAGATCTTGTTGTTCTATTACACCTTAGATGGGAAATTTTCAACTTAGGACAATGAATTTTCACGACGCCTTGCATTTTAGATAAGTCGTTCCAATTTTAATTATTACTGCTATTTTTTCTATCAATCTAAGTCAGAAATTATTCCTATTGTTTGTTTAAAATTACTGAGATTTTGTTGTTGCATATTTATTTTGGTAGAAGTCATAATACAATATTGCTTTCTTTGTATTGTTGATTATTTTGTGTGAGATATTTCTGCTTTTTAAATTAATATGTCATCTACAAACGAGACCAACGTAAGCTTTGCACTTACTATTCCCCACATAAGTTTAGTCCCTATCATCATAGCCCTGAAAATTATGCCTGACCTAATTAGATTAGAACCTCTAGATGGGAGAAATTTTAAACGATTGTTTGAGAAAATTTTGTTTTACTTTCAACAATACAAAATCGATTATGTATTGTTTCAAGAGATTCTTAGTGACAACACAGACCCTAAGACTACTAAGGATAGCCATACCGTTAGGGGAGTGTTGCTCAACTATATGATCAACCTTTTGTTTGATATTTATTGCAAGTACAAAACTGCTAAGAAAATTTGGGATGCTTTAGCAGTGAAATATGGGATGAATGATGCCGATACTAAGAAATATGCAGTTGTTAGATGGTTAAAATTTACCATTGTTGATGATAAGCCTATTATGGGCCAACTACATGAGTATAAAAATCTAGTTGCTAAAATCCTTCCTGAGGGTATGAACATGTGTGAGGTTTTTCAAGCCAACGCCCTTATTGAGAATCTACCTGCCTCGTGGAATGAGTATAAAAACCAGTTGAGGCATAAGAAGAAAGACATGAAGCTTCAAGAGTTTATAGGACATATAAAGATTAGGGATGCCAACCATGCATAAGATAAGACCAAAACACTCACCCTTGCCCCTACTGTTAAGGCTCATGTGGTAGAACATAGAAATGTTAATAACTTCAAGAAGAATGATGGACAAAACAAGTCTTTCAACAACAAGTAGGGCCAATTTAAGTGCAAAAGGATTGATGGTAACTATTGGTAGTACCACAAGCTAGGCCATCCTACTGTCAATTGTCAAGCTAGAATCAATTATGAGAAGAAAGGACAAGGACAGAAACCGCGACAGCTGGGGAAAAGAAACCAGACAAGGAACTAGAAGAGCTTGGGTAAACCTTAAGCTAATATGGTTAAAGCTGGTGATGATAAGGAGATCATTACTACTATGGTGTCCGAAGTCAACCTTGCTGGAAATTTGGTTAAGTGGATCATTGACACAGGAGCCATACGCCACGTCTGCAACAACAAGGACCTATTCAAGGAGTTGAATGATGCTATTGATGTTGAATTTGTATACATGGTAACTCTAGTAGAGTTCCTATCCAAGGAGTCGGCAAAGTCACTGTCATATTCACTTCTAAAAAAGTGTTGGCATTATAAAATATTTTATTTATTCCTAATTTACGTAAAAACTTGATTTCTGGTGCATTACTTAACAAAGCCTGTGTTAAACTGACCTTTGATTCTGATAAGCTAGTTTTAACTAAGAATGAGAACTTTGTTAAAAAAAGGGTTTTATAATAGGGACTTATTTGTATTTGAAGGCAAAATGAATGCGTATACTTCTTCTGCTTATATTGTTGAGTCTTTAGACCTATGGCACTCTAGACTTGGGCATGTGAATATGAGGTCAAGTAAGAGGATGCAAAGCTTAAACTTGTTACCTAACTAGATCAGTAATGAAATGGAAAAATGTCAAATTTATGTTGAGGCTAAACACTCTTAGAAACCTTTTAAATCAGTGACAGAGAGAGAGTCACAATTGTTGGACTTGGTGCACACATAATTGGGTGATTTTAAGAATTTTATGAGTAAAGGAGGCATGAGATATTATATTACCTTGGATGATTGTTCTAGATTTACTTATTGAAAAATAAAAGCGATGCAGAATAAATGTTAATGAAATACAAAGCTTAGGTTAAAAACCAATTAGAAAGGAGAATTAAAAGATTAAGGTCTGACCGAGGCGGTGAGTATAGTACTGATTTCTTGACTAAATATTGTGAAAATTTTGGGATTATTCATGAGCTTTCAACCCCTTATACACCTAAATACAATGGAATAGTCGAGAGGAAAAATCGAACACTTAAGGATATGATGAATGCAATGTTGATTTCCTTCGATTTACTTGATTTTATATGGGGGGAAGTTATTCTTTCAGCTTGTTATGTTCTAAACAGAGTCCCTCATAAGAAACTAGATCAAACCCTTTATGAATTTTGGAAAGGTTATCCACCTAACTTGCTTTTTTGAAAGTGTGGGGGTGTCTTGCTAAGGTTACTCTACCTGAACATAAGAGGAAGAAAATTGGGCCTAAGACTAGTGATTTAACTTTTATGGGGTATGCCTCTAATAGTGCTGTTTATATATTTATGGTTAAGGAAGAGGGGGTCTAGCACTTATGGATCAATTATGGAGTCAAGAGATGCATTGTTCTTCGAGGATATATTTCTTATGAAAGTGAGTGTGTAAGTCCTTAGAGAATTTGTCCCTAGTTTTTCTACCAATGATGACATTGAGGAAAAGGACATTGTTTAATTAAGGAGAAGCAAAAGAGCTAGAGTACCTACTAGTTTTAGTTCTGACTTTATTACTTCCTTGTAGTGACAAATCCTGAGGAGATAGATGATGTTTTTTTTTGGTGACATATTATTGATGAAGATCCCAAAACTTATGAGGAAGCAATGAGATCTGTGGATGCTACGCTTTATAAGGAAGCCATAGATAGTGAATTAAAGTCAATCATGTCTAATAAAACTTGGGTTTTAGTTGATCTACCTTGAGGGTGTAAGCCTTTAAAGAGTAAGTGGATTTTCAAAAGGTAATTGACACCTGAAGGAACCATTGAGAGGTTCAAGGCAAGACTTGTGATTAAAGGCCTTAAATAAAAGGAAATATTGGATTTTTTTTGATACAATCAGTTGGTCAAATCAGCTGATAGAATCAGCTATCAACTAACAATTAATACAATCAGTTGATTACCAAAGGAAACAAAGTTGATAGGACTAACTCTGATTTTAGGTTAAATCAAACTCATTATGTTAAGAAAATTTTGAAAAAGTTTGGTTACTGTGATGTTGATCTAGTCAAGACTCCTTATGATGCTAGTGTTGCTTTAAAGAAAAATTTTGGTGATAGTGTGAAACAAGCTGAGTATGCATAAATTATTGGTAGTGTGATGCTCTTGATGAACTATTCTTATCCTGATATTGCATACTATGTGAGTAGACTTAGTAGGTATACTCATAATCCTAGTCAAGAGCATTGGAATGCATTGATTCATTTGTTAAGGTATTTAAAAGGTAATATGCATTATGGATTATCTTTTGGTGGTCATCCTCCTATATTGGGGGGATATTCTAATCCTAATTAGGTTGCAGAGAGTAATGATATGCACTCCACTAGTGATTATATTTTTACCTTAGTAGGAGTTGTTATGTCTTGGAAATCATCTAAGCAAACGTGTATTGCAAGATTAACAATGGAGGCTAAGCTTATGGCTTTGGAATTACCAGGAAAGGAAGTTGAGTGGCTAAGGAATCTCTTAACAAATATCCCATTTTGTGAAAAACCAATTCCTTCTATGTTCCTTCATTCTAATTCACAGGCTGCCATTCAAGTTTCCAAGAACAAGACATATAATAGTAAAAGTAGACATATTAAATTGAGACATAAGATTGTCTGTACTTTAATTAGACATGGTGTAACTTCTCTAGACTATGTCAAATTGGAGAGAAACTTAGCAGATCCATTTACAAAAGCTTTAAGTAGGAAACTAGTTTCAAAGCATACTAAAGGGATGGTGTTGAGTCCAATTGTGTAGTAACCTCTTAATGGACACCATCTTAGGAAACCGAGTTTAATGGGTTAAACGAAGTTATATGGTGACTACTTACTTGTACATTGTTTATGGAATAATACTGATACACATTCATTTGTTAAATTGCTCCCCTTAGCATGATTGTATTACGTTTGGTGAAGTTGGATTGTTTAATCCTTAATGAGTTCCATAGCCCAAGTTTAGGCAGTGTGAGTAGTACACACTTGATGGACTAACCTACATGACTATGGGGGCTAGCCACCCTCCTATGAGAGTATTTAAGCTATCATTTTAGAGCAATCATGAGACCAAGACATTTTGAGGTTGCTATTCTCTAGTAGGTTTTGTCTCTGATTCTTTTGGACACTAGGTTCAAGACTTAGTTCACCTAGTTGTTCAGTTATTTTGTTCTTCTTGTTCTAAACTATTATAGTTTGTTTATCAAGTTTTGGACCAAGTGGGGGATGTTGATGTTTTGGTTATTCCAAAACTTGAATACAATTTTTTTTTCAGTTACCAACGTTTCATGCAACATCCATCCTTTTATTACACTTTATTAACATAACGTTGATAATGTTTCTTATATTCATGTCTTTTAATTGCCACTATTATTAACCTCCAACATTTTTACTTTTCAGTATATACATAGACCCATTGTTTGTTGCCTTTTCATATACACAGAAACACGCTACTATACTTTCTAGCTTTCTCAACCGCACGCCTCTCCCTCCTTCTCTCTATATATACAGAGGTATAAATAAGCTTACAACATCTGAAAGCATCATTCTTCTTGTCTTAAGGATAGTGTAACCTATCTTCTTCAAATATGTTCTTTTCTTGGTTCTTCTGCTTAATTCTTGGAGACAGTTCCTACTCTACACTTTGGAGTGCACCAAAGCTGGTGGAGAAGGCGTTAACCCTGGGGTCGGATCCCGTTGTCTTGCTGCACCATAAAGGGGGAATTTTTAACTCGGGGTAGTAATTTTTCATAATGCCTTGCATTTCAGATAATTTGTTCTAATTTTTATTATTACTGCTATTTTCTCTAACAAGTTTATATGCTACGCCACAACATATAAATGAGTAGGTAGGTAATCACGTGCATGGCACATTAGCATACCACATAAAACCTATTGTTTAACGCAGCATTTTTGACATTATCAAATGAATCAAACTTTTAAATTTGAAAAAATGCTTAATATTAAGACTTGTTAGAGTATCCCATATTGACTAAAAAAGAAAATATTAAAGAGTTTATAAGTGATAAGGTTCAACTATTCAAATGACTAGCTCTAGTTATTTTGACAATGGTTGACCCAAGCCCAATTCTTGTTAATGGACTCTACACATTACCCCTATTAAAATTCTAATATAGTATTAGATCAGGTTTGTTCCGGATTATTAGTTTCTCGATTGTTTGTTTGGATTTTCAGTTCTAGTGATTCGGTCCGGTTATTGCTGCGTCACTGTCAAGTGACAACTGGATGTCTAGTCTTAGCTGAACTTGAGGGGGAGTATTAGAGTATTCCATATTGATTATACAAGAAAATATTAAAGGGTTTATAAGTGTTAAGGGTCAACTATTCAAATGACTAGTTCTAGTAATTTTGGCAAAGGTTGATCCAAGCCTAATTCTTATTAGTAGGCTCTACACTTTACCCCTATTAAAATTATAATAAGACTAACCAAGTAAACAAGTTAATGTCTCTGTCAAGCCCATTGTTTCTTCAACTAAGAAGTGCATTCTTGATGTTGGTATTGGGCTTTTAGCAGCCAACATCTCTAAATGCTTATGCCAACAAAATTGAGTACTATGCAACTACAGGAGAGTCTTTAAGTTCATTACAAGTTTGATAGAATTCTGAAGAATATGATATCAGACAAAGTGACAATCATTCTCAATGTTTGATGCACTAAAAAAAGGCATCATTATTTGAAATTTAAATTGCACTATAATTGTCACAAAATAAGGAAGTGGGAGAAACTTGCTTAATACCTATATCATTAAGCAGCCATTAAAATCATACTAGCTCAGAACAAGTGTTACCAAGAGCCTAATGTTCAGAATTCGTGCTAGAACGAGAAACACATTTTACTTCTTATTCTAGCAGGATATAAAGGAATTTCTAAGAAAAATAATAATATCCAGTGATAGATTTTTGATTAGCAGGATCTTTAGCCTAATCAGTATCATAATAAACTTTTAGATTTAATATTGATAAAGTAGAGGAATGGAGACCATGAAATAGAGTTCCTTTCATGTAATGAAGGATATGAAGAATTGTTGTAAAGTGAGTAGTAGGAGGAGAAAACATGAACTTGCTAATCATATGAATGATATAAGCTATATCAGGATGAGTGATAATGAGATAAATAAGATTACTAACCAATTATCGATAAAAGTGTCATCATTGAGAAGAATTCCATTAGTGGTTAAAAAGTGAGCATTGCACTCAATAAGAGTGCTAACTATCTTGTCATTAGTAAGACTAACTAGAGAAAGGAGATTTGTAGCTTATTTTACTTAAGACAGATAGTACCCTACAGAGTTATATGATACTTTAAGACTAAGAAAATAATTGAGATGATCGAGATCTTTTATTTTAAGCTATTTACTTAGAATTGTTTTAAGGTCATTAATTCGCTGTAAGTTATCACCAATGATGATCATGTCATCTATACGAAGGAGTAAAAGAGTTAAACCTTTATTAGTTCGGTGAAGAAACATTGTATAATCTTAAGGACTTAAATGAAAATTAATATGCTCTAATAGTTTAGCTAAATTTTGCTAACTAGGCTTAAAGAGCTTCTTTTAGGTCATAAAAAGCTTTTTAAAGTTGCAAAATTTTATTAGAGGATGTTCATATTTAGGAGGAGGTTGCATATATACTTCCTTATAAAGATTCCTATTAAGAAAGGCTTTTTTGACATCCATTTGAAACAACTGCCATTGTTTAACAATAGCAATAGCAATAGCAAGGAAGCTATGAATAGATGTGATACTAGCTACATAGGCAAATGTATCTTTATAATCAATGCCATATTTCTATACGAATCTTTTAGAAATCAATCGAGCCTTATAGTGTTCCATAAAACCATCAACCTGATTTTTGATTTTATACATGTATTTACATCCATCAACATACTCATCTAGTGGTAAATCTATTAATTCCTAAGTATAAGTGTTTGTGAGAGCCTTAAGTTCTTCTTTCATAGCTTGCAATCACAGAGGGATAGTATTGGCCTCATGATAAGTGCTAGGTTCATATAAATAAATAATATCACAATAACAATAATAATCATAAAGTGTAATATTAGTTTCTCATATAAGTACTGCGATAGGGAAGAAGAAGGAACATCATAAGATTTTTTAGTAAATGGAGGTGAGATGAAAACAAGAGGAGAGGAGTTACTATAATCCATAGGTGTTGAGGGGCCACTTGGAGAGGCCAAAAAAGATGAAAGTACTATCTGAATTAGAGTTTCCTATAAACAAATCATGAAGAAAAAGAATAGAAGGATGTGTTAGATATAAAGAAGGGACAAATGAAATTGAAAACCAAATATGGTGGAAAATATTTTATACACCCAAAAGGTAACCTGATGATAAATTTTAAGATGTGAAACCATAACCCATGATCGATAACCCTTATATTCTATATCATATCCCAAAAAGCAACATAATATGGCTTTAGGCTATAATTCTGTGTGCTTAAAAGGTTAAAGATGCACAAAACATGCACTATTAATGACACAAAGAGATTGATAATTAGGTTTATGTCCAAGTAAACATTAAAAAGGAGAGATATTATGGATATGAATGAAGGAACTCAATTAATCGAATAAATAGTAGTAGGAGCAGCCTCACCTCAAAAGTCCTCAAGACATAAAATATAAGGAGAGCATAAACAATATCTAATATATGTCTACTTTTGCATTTAGCTCGAACAGTTTGGAAAAACGTGCTTGGATAGGAATGTTAAATAGAAGTCATGTTTTAAATTAGAAATTGAGATAATTTAAAGTCTTTGTAATCTATGAAATTATTTGTTTAAAGAATTTTAATAGAAAAAGAAAATTAAGTTTTAATTATGGAAGCAAATTGAATATATATCTGAGGTAATTCTAATATATTTTTAAACAAATAGATCTATGCATATACAAAAATCATCCATAAAAATAACAAAATAAAGAGAACCACCCATTATAAGATTAGGAGCAAGTCCTAAAATATCAAAGTGAGTTAAATTAAAAGGAAAAAAATCACTATTATTAATGATGTTTAGATAATTACTAAGAATTATAGTCAAATTGTTCATTTTTGAAATGGCCCAAACTACCATTTGAAATTAAAAAAATATGTTTACAATTGGAAATATGAACTAAGCAAGAATATCATAAACTAGAAGATAAAGTAGCAGTAATAATCTTGGTGAAAAGATGAAAAGAATCTAGTTTAAATAGTTGACCAACTTTATGCCCTCTCCTAATACTTTCCCCATCTATAGATCCTACATAGTACAATCATAGCTAAAAAATCCAAGTCAACACTAAGTTCATAAAATTGACCAATAAAAATAAGACCTATAGATAATTTGGGAACAAGAAATGTATTAGGTAATGTTAACTTAGATGTAGAAATAGTGGACATTTTAGGAATAAATAAAATAGAGTTGGATGACTACATGGTATAATTTGGCAAGGCTAATAAAACTAATTGAAAAAGAGGAATTTGACTTGCTAGTGAAAACTGATTGATTTTTCACTTTCTAAACACTGTCTCATCTTCTCCATAATATGATTCTATCAACATTAGAAATAATAAAAGAAATAGGAGGAATAGTAATATAAAAAATAAGGAAGATTAGATGTCATATGGTTGCAATATGCAAAATCCCTAAAAAAAACAAAGATGTACCTATAATGACAAAACGAATAAAAGAACTAGAGGGAGATTGCAATTGGTGAAGAATAGTGTAAATAGTAATAATAGAAGTGGTGGAAAAACAAATAGGTCTAGCAACACTCATATGAGAATTATCAAAAGTACTAGAAACAATAACATATCAATTCCGAGGCCATATATGACAATTAGCTTTCGTATGTTTAGTTTTATTGCAATAGTTGCTTGTCATATTATGAGAAGAACCTAAAGCAATAGCTAAAGCAATATTAGTCTAAGAAACAAAATAAAGGAAGGGAGTATTTGATATAGTGGCCAATATAGAATCTATTGGTGGTAGTGAATGCTTAACTTTTAAGGTGTTGAGATGAGTTTCTTTAGATAGAAATTCTTGAGCCAAAAACATCTAATTTAAACAAGGGACTAAGATAAAGTAAAGATGCACTGATAGATGCATATTCAGATCTTAGAGTCAAATGAAGATGCCAAACACATTAGCGATCATGAAGTCCCATATAAACTGAAGTAGATGCATAATTAGGACATTATAGATCATAATTTTGCAGCCAATCCCAAAGTGTCTAAAGTTTAGAGACAATGTGATGTCTGGTTTGATTGAATTGTTAATGAATGAGATGAAGGTGGCGTAAAGTTGAAAATGATGCACATAATCAAAAATAGTGTATCTAGTCTTGATAAAATCCCATACCTTATGTTTGTAACAAAATAGTGAAATTCTACCTAATTATAAGAAGACAGGTGCTATAGAATCACATTAAAATTTGATGGTTTTTATTATCACATTGCTCTAGTCATTATAAATATTTGATTTCATCCTCATCAACAATTTTTGTGGGTTTGGAAATTTCATAAGTATAACATCAAAGAATATGTCCTTAGTAAAAAAAAAAGTCCTTTTTAGAAGCTAAACATCTTTTCTAACCACAACTCATATTTAGTGCCATAAGAAAGACAACAATTGGTTATAAGAAAAGTAGAGGTGCATGCTAGGAATTTTTAAAAGGTTAAGAAAATAAAGAAACTAGTACAATTAATTGAAAAAAAAAACTAAAACTTAAAGAAAGTGATAAATTTTTATAATAAAAAATGAAATTTATAAGCTTAAAAATCCTATGTATCAGTTTAAGAATCTAAAAGTCCAACTTGAATAACATTAAACTAGGCTAGTTATAGAAATCGATCAGTTTAATCTAAAAAAATTGACCAGATCGATTTGAACAAAATTATATATCTTTTTGGGCTAGTTTGGAGTGTAGAATGGAGCATGGATTGGGTTAAGTTCAATTTATAGGTTTTTAATGTTAGCACTAGAATGGCAATAACTTTGATGGGAGTATAAGGCTATGTTTGGTTGGTGATAAGATTCTAATAAGTAGGGATTAAATTGCTTGAAGATGGAGAATGAGATGGTATTTTTAAATTTATGTTTGAATATCTAGAAAGGGGTAGAAAAAATTTAGATGATAATGGAAAGATAAGAATTATATAAATAAGAACAAGCTAGCAAAAAGAAAAATTGCAAAACTGAGGCTAAATAGAAGACAATTGAAAATTTTCTTAATAATGCTTTAATACCATTTATCAAATATAAATAAAAAGAAATTTGTTGTATTTTTGTATTATATGTCTTATATGAAAGATGAGAGTTCCTTATATAAATTATAATGAAGCAACATATAAAGGAAGAGGATAGTGCAACATAATTACAAAAATAAAGTCAAATATAATATGTATATATGATAAAACAGGGAATGCTTTTACTTTAGAGGTTCATTCCTCTCTAGATTTTTTACTTATTGACCCCTAATATTTGTCACCTAGTATTTTGATAGAAATTGTTAAACAAGCTTAAAATTATGTTGATTCATTAAATCCATCAATCTGGTCATTTAGAGCTTTCTTCCTTTAGCTTCCTTCTTTGAAACATCTTAGCAGACCCACATTAGCCTTTAACTACTCCTGGGCATACCTAAGATTAAGTCATTCTTGGAAACAGGTCCTAGGAGATGTCTCCCCAACCTTAAAAATCTATTATTTTTCTCTAAGTATCTCAAAAGGTAAGCAAATTAGCCTTAGCTTTTAACATTTTGAAGGAGGGAGCAAAGGAATAGGAGGCTGAATTGATCTATTTCTTCACTGATAAGAGACCTCTATTTCCTACATTGAAAACCTAGACTAATCACCAAAATCACCAATAAAAGGCCTTTGATTTACAAGAGATCTTACTAATTGATGAAAACCTATTTCTTTTTAGAATCTTTACCCCTAGATAAGCCTAAAAAAATTGAAAATTTAGTCCCTAGCATTATAACTTAAAACCAACTATCCTTCAAACCTAAAATTGGGAGCTAAGTTAGAAAATCTGAAATAGAAGGAAATTTAATTATGGTTAAATCTACACAATATCTCACTTGAATATTAGACAAACAGAAGATTAATTCACCTTACAAGCTTTATAGGAAAGTCCTTTTACCTATATGAACTAATAACAAATATGAAAGGAGTCAATTATTCTTAAGTATTTGTTTCAGTTAACATTACTCAAGACTTTTTAGATTTTATTCCAATTTTAAGATTGGATGAATTAGATAATATGTTTAAGGATAGAGTCAATGTCACTTACATTTGTAGACCTAGTAAAACTCCTTAAAAGGTAAAAACAAAAAACTTCACATTTGAATGAAAATAACATGGCTTAAACATGGAAACAATAAAATCAATAGAGAATTACATAATAGATGAAAGGATAGAAGGAAATCCTAATGCATTAGAATGTAAAAGGAATATTATGCATAAGAGTGTCAATCAAACAACCGTAAATAGAAAATATCCATTATAGAATAGTAAGGCTAGTTTAGGAAATCCATTTTATCATAATGAATAATTTGAAGCTTTATGGGAAAAACAAACACAATAATACAAAAGAGATAAACCTTTCAAGAAAAATTCAAAGAGTTACATGGAGAAGCTCTAAAAGGATGCCTTTACCATCCCAAAAAAATGACAATTATAACCTAAAACACATTTGAGCTCAATAGGCTTAATAAATTGCAAATGATTTTGGATTATATTAAGGAAACTAACCCTTAGGCATCTTAAAACTAAAACAAAGGATAATAACTATATAAGCATGATTCTTATTAAAAACTAACTAGAAAAACGTTACCAATCATCAATGCCACTAATATGAAAGGCTAATTATAGCTTATGACCAAATAATCTTATAAGTAATACCACTAATTATTTAAAATCAATTAATTTGCCTTTATATTATAATGAAGCACTAGAATGTAATTTTTTATATCTCCTTCTTTTATGCTTTCCATCATAACTTTCAAAAAACTCCTCTATATAATATATTACAAGAGACAGGAGATAGAATGAGTTAATCATTCATGATTATAAGGGAGTTCATTAGTATGGTTTATTCGACTAAAATTAAGGAGATCGTATGCTTAATGAACAATATAGATGATCCTCACAATTGTGTAGAACATATTTAGGTTTCTAACTTAATAATAGGAAGTCATTTTTGCACATGAAATAACAAGAAAAAAGACTTTTGATTCATAAGAAAAAAATTGGATGGAGCCTTTGTCAATGTGCAATGGCTAGTAACATTTCCAGGTAGCATTGTAACTTTTACATTCATCTTCTATTAGATCATTCTCCAATCATAGTACACAATATGCTTAAAAGGAAAAATAGGATGTTTACGTTCATGTTTAACAATGGAAGGATTAGAAAAGGCCTTAACCAAAGGTTTGCATATGAACATATACGGTAACAAGATTTACATATGTTTGAGGAAGCTTCGACATGTCAAAAATGAGCTAAAACTACTTAAAAATTCAAGATAGCACAATACACATTTAAAGTTAAGAAAGGAAGCTAGAGAACATATAGAGTGCTCTATACCTCTCCCTATCAGACACCACACTTCAGAATAAAGAGAAACAAGCACAACTAAACTACAATCAAGCTTCTATATTAACATATCCCTTATTAAGTAGAAATATAAGGTGTTATAACTAAAAGGGAGTTAAAACTTAACCTTTCCATCAATCGTTATTATCAAGGAAAAGTAACAATAAGATAGTTTCCTTAAGAAATGTAAGCAGGTTTTTTTTCCTAACATCCAAAGAAGAGATTCATAAAGAAGTAATTAATTACTTTACAAGCACCATTAGATCCCTAGCTAATGTCATTTCCTTGGTGAAATTCCTAGCATTCATTTTTAAATATCATATCCCTACTCATATTGTTAAAGCTTTAATTAAACCTTGTAAAGCTAGAGACATGGAAGAATCCATTTTTTACACTCCATCCTAATAAGCACAAGGACTAAATGATCTTAATTCCTTTTTCTTCCATTTAACATTTCACCATATAGAAAAAAATGTGACTAAAGCAGTATCAGAGACTTTTTAAGAATGGAAGCTTAGTCAAGGAGCTAAATGTGTTAATGCATTTAGCCTCAAATATAAAAGCTTCTAGAATATAGAACCAAGTAAAGTATCTTATGGACCATATTACGCATCCTTAAGTTTAGAAAAAAATATAGATTGGGATTTTGGCACAAGGCTAGGAGTGACATCTCAACATCTTTTTATCATGATAATTTTAACCTGGGATCATTAAGTGTAGTATACAATAATTGCGTAATGATATCCTTAATAATTCTTCTATGTATGAAGCAATGATAACATATAACTTATTAATCACTAAGAATATATAATCTAATTTGATGGTTATTAAACTTTTACCTAATCAGCAGTATCAAATTAAATGGAAGAAATGCTCCTCAGCCATCTTCAGAAACGATTCATATAGAAGAATGCTGATAGTGTAGCTTATTAAAGTTCCCTAGCACATTAAGGAAAATAAATGATAATGAGTAAGCTACTCCTATTTTAAAGTAATATGTAATGTATGCTCTCCCTTGCTGCAAACATTATCAATGATTATGTTTCAATATTTCAAAATGGTAATATACCAATTTAAATATCTAGGTTTATGCAGCAACACTTCTCCTTTAAATATGTATGATAAATGAATATGCTTAAGTTTTATCAATATGAAAGAAAGTGTGTGTTTCTTTTACATACCATTAATGGTTATTTCCTTTTCTTTCTCATTTTCTTTAGCGACTGATCTTTTGATGCTAGTTTCCTTTGCTTATATGAGTGCTCTTGGTGATTTTTCTTATGAAATAAACTAACGAGGATACCATTGCTGTCTCTTGTTTGAAATTAATGGAAGTGTTACCAATTATTGATATCAATTTAATGCCACTTCATATTGACTTATATGGTAATGAAATCAATATGCTCTAATACCTATATAAATTTAGGTCCTTAGAGATTATTTTTAAAAACCTTTTTAAACTCGTATGCTTTTGGGTTTACTACTCAAGCGTTGTCTCCAAAAGTAATTTCTATATATATGTCCTTAATCACCATAAAAGTGGTTCTACTACTCAATTTTTGTCTCAAAAAGTAAGTTCTATATAGATGCCTGTAATCACCATAAAAGTGACATATTATATAAGATGATTTTAAGGTATATGAGTTATATGAGTGTAAGCTATAAAAATGTGATATTTCTTAATGGATGATATGGATGATATAATTCTCCCTTTTTGATATGTGGGGCATCAAAAGCTCTCTTTGTGTGATGAAAAGGCCTTATATATGAATTGGAAAATGAAATGCTTATTTGATATATATATAGGTGGTGTTGAATGAGAGCATGTATAATACCTTTAAGCTTATTATGATGTAGAGCCCGACCTCTACCGCCATCACTCCAGGTATTGTCCTCTTTGGCACTTGCGTGAGTCACAACTCGAACACAAGACCTCAAGGT
>JANITW010000234.1:33217748-33229820 GCA_027564335.1 Erythroxylum williamsii | reverse complement strand
AAATAAATGATAATGAGTAAGCTACTCCTATTTTAAAGTAATATGTAATGTATGCTCTCCCTTGCTGCAAACATTATTAATGATTATGTTTCAATATTTCAAAATGGTAATATACCAATTTAAATATCTAGGTTTATGTAGCAACACTTCTCCTTTAAATATGTATGATAAATGAATATGCTTAAGTATTATCAATATGAAAGAAACTGTGTGTTTCTTTTACATACCATTAATGGTTATTTCCTTTTCTTTCTCATTTTCTTTAACGACTGATCTTTTGATGCTAGTTTCCTTAGCTTATATGAGTGCTCTTGGTGATTTTTCTTATGAAATAAACTGACGAGGATACCATTGCTGTCTCTTGTTTGAAATTAATGGAGGTGTTACCAATTATTGATATCAATTTGATGCCACTTCATATTGACTTATATGGTAATGAAATCAATATGCTCTAATACCTATATAAACTTAGGTCCTTAGAGATTATTTTTTAAAACCTTTTTAAACTCGTATGCTTTTGGGTTTACTACTCAAGCGTTGTCTCCAAAAGTAATTTCTATATATATATCCTTAATCACCATAAAAGTGGGTCTACTACTCATGTTTTGTCTCAAAAAGTAATTTCTATATAGATGCCTTTAATCATCATAAAAGTGACATATTATATAAGATGATTTTAAGGTATATGAGTTATATGAGTGTAAGCTATAAAATTGTGATATTTCTTAATGGAAGATATGGATGATATAATTCTCCCTTTTTGATATGTGGTGCATCAAAAGCTCTCTTTGTGTGATGAAAAGGCATTATATATGAATTGGAAAATGAAATGCTTATTTGATATAGATATAGGTGGTGTTGAATGAGAGCATGTATAATACCTTTAAGCTTATTATGAGACCTCTAATGATTTGAAGATAATGAGGCTTATATGAATGAGAAGGTTTTTTCATACTCCTTCAGGATGACCTTGTATAAACATTGTTCTTATTTTTTCCTTGATTGATGTACTCTCTAAGTTTATAATGTATTAAAAATAATTATTAGCATTAGATGGTACACTTCCATAAGTGAAACAAATTCCATGCCTATTATTAATGCTCTTTTTAGGTTCTATGCTATTCAATTTTTACTTCATAAAGTGTAAATATACATTGATTCTTTGAGGAATTTGTTAAACTTTTTAATGTATTTTTATTTTTTCTATACAGAAGTTAATAATTAAAGGGATAGAAGTTTTGGCTTCTTTTTGGAATCCTGAATGGTATGCATGGTTTTTAGAAGCTGTGTTCCTGGTTCTTCTACTCCTTCTTTAATAGCTATCTAATTTCTCACCTTGCCTTAGTTTTTAGGTGAGTCTTTAATCTGGCCTTCTTTTTCGTTTTATATAACTCATTGTTTCCTTTAGTTACTTATAGTTTTCTTCCTCCCTTTTTCATGACCTACCCTTTGTATAAAGCTCTCTTATTTTCTTATCTCTTTACTCCTCCTTCCCTAGTGTTCTTTTCTTACTCTTTCTTATGTCCTCCTTCATTTTTTCCTTTTTCCCAATCCTAATATTTTTTTGTCCTAATTTTGTCTCCTATTCACTTATTTTTTACATTTTGGTAACATATTGAATAATGTTCCTTTTTTTAAAGAATTTCCCCTTTCCTCACTTACTAGCGAGTCCTTTATCTTGAAGTCTTCACTAGTTTTTAGATCTTCCAACATGGTAATCCCAATTGTGACCCTAAAAATGTACTTACCTTCTACTTGCCCTTTATCTAGCTATTCCAATACCACCTAGGATTCTATTTTGAGAAAGGGAAACTAGTTTTAGATTTTAATTGACATTACCTAGCTCCTAAACTTCTTTATCACCATTTTAAGAATATGTATGAGAAATATGTAGTTGTTCCATCAATCCAAATTCTTAAAGTAGGAGCATGCAAACAAGATGCTATCTTAATAGGATTTTTCTATGGTAAATAAACATGCTACCAAATAATGAACAACTAAGTCTTGAATCAATTGAATTAGATGGGATTGATAGAGATATTAGTTAATGAAGATAATGACTTCAGATTTAGATTTGGCTCTCCCTCTTAGACCTAGAAAGTGCTAGAAATAGGGCCTTGAGACATTAATGCAAAACTAATTTTTATATAGAAGTGGAGAATAGGTATATAATTATAAAATTTGAAGCAAAATTAAGTATCCATTTGTATCAATATTCTCAAAGTTCCATTATAATATTAGATCTTAGAGCATCCTAGTCACCTAAAATTTTTTATTGGTGAGCTAATTTGTTTCGATGAAGCTAATGTAGTGATGAAGAGAATCAACTATGATAGCCTATATATGCTAGATGACATCCAAAAGGAATTACCTAAAGTTATTCCCTTGATAGGACTAGATGAAAATGAAAAATTTTGAAAATGTAGTCATAGTCAACTACTTTTAAAGATCTAAAATCAACAAGCTGAAAGAGGTCTGGTAAATAATTGGAAGAACTTTTCTTTCAAGTGTTATAAAAAATTAATGCAACAGTATATATATTATCAAAGTAGACTTTAAAGGATAAACTTGAAGAAGCTACAATAAATGATTTTGAGATGCAAAAAGCAAAGGAGACTTGTACTAGTAAAAACTTCCCATATTTTATTAATAAGGTAGAAAGTATGATCAGCACCTAGAATTAGGTTGCATAGCATCCACAATATTGAAGATGTTTCTATTAAAATTATAATAAATTATGAGGGGAATATGAATCACTCTAAACCAACTCTCTCTGAGATTTATGATAATGGGACCAAGGATTACACTACCCTTCCACAAACACTAGGAAGTAGGTAATGGTTAACCCAAAGGCTTGAAAATTTAAGCACTAGGAAGTGGGTAATGGTTAACCCAAAGGCTTCAAAATTTAAACACTAGGAAGTAGGTAATGGTTAACCCAAAGGCCTCAAAATTGTAAAAAGGTAGTAAAGAGGAAATTAAATAGGAAGAAGGAGCAATTATCTTCTCCTTTATAATGTTAATTCTTACCTATAATGTTAAGGGAATTAATGGCCTAATTAAGCAAAGCCCGCTTCAAGATTTTCTTTTTTTAGTTAAGCTCTCCATAATTGGTTTGCTAGAAGTAGGGTTAGATGAAACTAAATATAAGGAGCTCAGCTTCCTTAAAAATTAATGGCATAACATTAGAAACCATCAGTATCACTTTTATGACCTAGTGGTTGTAACATCCTGTCGCTTAAATTAAGGTTTAAATGGTGTTGAATAGAGATTAATGAGAAATTAGGAAGCATAATTCCTGCTTATGCATAATATGGCATACACATACACGATACTATTGATCTTGCACATTACAATTATTTATACATGCATTCATTGACATTTTCTTAGTATAACTAATTGTTAAAAAATGCAATTAAAATGTGAATTGTGAATTATTTGAGCTAAAAATTTATTTGGAGAATATTTTGAATATTTTGGAATTTTTGGTGAATTTTAGGAATTTCTAGAATTTGGAGTATTTTTGAACTAGGATATGGACCAATGAAATAGTGACATTTGATAGCCTTGTAAGTAGCCACGTGGCTCATATGTAAGGGATACACGTTACCACATGTGTTATTGGACAAGGGAGAGAAGCATTCGGTTGATCATCAAATGCTTCCTAAATTATTTCCTCTGACTTCAGAAACCTTGTTTTGAATCTTACACTGATTTTACTCTGAGTAAAACCTACTAACCTGACTGTTATTTGATTCTATGGATTGGAATCACTTTCCTTCCAACCACCACAACTATGTTCATTACTATCAATACTGAAGATTTTGCTAAAACATCAAGTAAGTTGTGTTTAAGTTTTCTAGATATTGTGTAAATGTTTTGATGATGCTAGAATAGGACTGAAATGCTTGTGAAAATTGTAGGAAGATGGAATGATATAGAAATGAATGAAAGTTGATATACTCTATTTTGTTATGTGAAATGCATGACAAGTTTAGTAGTGGAGTTTCGATGTATGAATAGACTTGAGGAATGAGTTTGATGAAAGATCTGTGAATAAAGAATGTACAAAAAATGTATAGGATTGTGAAAATCTGAGTTTAATAGGAGTTGTTGAATTAGAAAATTGCAGAAAATATTGACTGTTCATGTTGCTATGTTGTTTTGCCGTGTAATACATGTATGTTTAAAAATATCTTTGAATGAGTTCTAAGCTAAGGGAAACATTTCTAGTGATACCGTGATGTGGGAAAAACATTAAAATGGAAAGTGTAAGGTATAATGAGAGTATTGTTGAAAATGAGAGATTGAAAGTGCAGAAGTTATAAAAACACAGTAGAGAGAGAAGGTGAATGTGAGATTTCTGGTTGTTGGTGATTACCATATAAACTCACATTTTATCTGTTTAGAAATTGTAGTGGATTTAGTAATGCATAATTCATAAGTTTGGAAAATGGAAAGCAAGAGTAGAAATGTGGAAAAAAATTCATCAGATGAAAGTATTTAGAGAATAAAATGCAGAAACTGGAAGTTGCATGTATAAGAATCATATTTTGATGTTTAAGTGTGAATCTTGGATTTTTGGTTTATTGTGATTCGTTGAGCTGAAAGGAGAGCAGAAAAGTTGGTTTATGCAATGGATGTAGTAGTTATGAAGTGTAAAAGTGAAAAAAAAAGACACTGGGTTTTTGGTGAAGAAGATGAAGATCTACGTTTTAGAGAGAGAAAAGGTGATGGTTCGCATGCATGAGTTTATGAATCAAAGTATTTAACTGAACAACTTTAAGTCTTTTGGCTATAACTTTTTATCTGACCTCTAAATAACTTGAAACTTGAACCAATAGATTCCTAAGACATTTTTCTTTCTCTCCATAAAAATTTAGAGCTATCTGAATTAATTTGAAAATAATTGATAGGAAAAAAGTGTGGAAGTCTACTGGAATGTTATGAACTGGAGAATTTTCATGAACATGTTTCAGTATTCTGATTATAATATGACCTTTAGATTTCTAAATGAGTTGATTACTAATTCAGATTAAACTAGAAAAATATCTCTACAATTTCTTGAGGAAGTATAATTTTAATTCTGTCTCTAAGACTTTCAAATTGACATGAAATTAATTCTTGGCTTAGGTTGTAGCACTACCAGGGATAGAAATCATGTCCTATTGTTATTAAATAAACTGTATTGATGTAGACCGATTTAGGCTATGATGTCTACACCAAAGTTTTGGTATAAAGCTTGTAATTTTTGGATATTGTAATTGAGAGATATGGGTTGTACAACTGGAATGCATGATCATGCATTAGCCAAAATTTCAAATGTACATAGTTTGTGATATTTTGAGCATAACTCATAGAATAATGAACCAAATTGAATGATCTTAGTATCAATAGAGAATTAAGACATTTGAGAATAATTTGTTAGAAGGAAGTGTTACCAAATTACTTCATTTTTCTGATGAAATTAATGGTGTAAAATGGACCCCGAAAGTGTACCTTTAAACAAATCTGAGTTAATCCATTGAATGTGGATATTTGAATGATTATTGTGACAAAATTAACGATAAGAAACCCATAATTGTCATGAACATGCATTATACATAATCAATATACGTGAACGTGCATCAATGAATACATAATTATACAATATTCTGATATGTGTATGTATTGTATGTATAGAGGAGCATATTGAGAGACAACATCCAGACATTGCTAGGACTTCAAGGCAATAGCTGTTTGGAGCATACTATGAGTAACCTAAGATGGTCTTACCTTCTTGTTTTGTATATTACTAAATTGTACTGAACTGTATTGTTATCTTATTGAACTGTAATAAAATGTGACGATTGTGCACTGGATTTTGGACAATATTTGTCTGAGGCATTTTGATATATGGAAATGATAGGGGAAGTGATGTTTGAATGTGAATGCAACTGACTAAATGATTTTTTGATTCTCAATTGAAAAGTTGAATGTCGGACCTACTCCGATGACTACTGCTACTATGAATTGTTACTGTGACTGATACTGTGATTGTTAAACTATCATAATACTTGTAAAAGAAGTGATTGAATCTGATTATTGAATTGTGACAAGCATTTCATTCCAATGTATATAATATAAAGGAGTTGTAATTGATGTTGCTATTGATACTATTAATGGTAAGAGCTATAAGCTCTTGCATATGTGGTTTGACCCTATAGCTCATTGTGATTAATGAGTCGTATATCCATATTGGGTAAGGGACAGCTAGACTGATTGAGCCCGATAATTCAAAATATTATAAAAGCACACAGTCACAATAATGTAAAAATGAACGAGTCTTATACATATCACATTTGCATATAATTTGAATTTATTAAATGATTTGGAAAGCTGTGTGAATGTTGTTATATGATTGAACTGTTTAATTGAGACATGATTTGTCTTTGATAGTATTTGATACTTGTTAGGTGGATTTGAATTGTATTATTACATGCTATAATTGATCTTTTTTTATGATATGAGTGAACCACCGAGGATGGTTACTCTGCTGAGTTCACAAAACTCATCAAAATTGCACCGTTGTTTTTTAGATTCAAGAGTGAGATGACTTAGCTTCTAAGACTCCGTAGAAGCATATTTTATGCAACTGTAATAGTCAGATATGGCTCAAAGGTCAGTCAACTGGGACTGAGGGCATAGTTGTTTCTTTCATGTTTATAGTATTCGATGTGTACTGAGTTATTTATGCTTATAAGATAATGTTGTAGAATATGGACGATATTGTATTATATGAAACAATGTAAACTATGATTTTTGGTATAACATGGTAACATTTTGGGCTTTAAAAAATGTGTGATTGATGGTTCAGTTTATGATGCCATGTTATGTACAGTAAAAGTGAGATAGTTAACATATCATTTTTGTCAAGCATGCACATGTGTATCCGATGGACACACATGCATATATCAGATGGGAATGGGGTAATATAGTGGTATTTTCTTTTGATCTATAATAAGTTGAAATCAGTCATTCTATATATAGAGAACAACTTATCAATATTATAGTTACACTGAAGTAGGAAATTACTCCATACATTCCTTAAATAACTCTTTTCAAAGAACTGAGTATGGAACAAGCTTAAAGACGTAAGTGCCTCCATTGATCTCCTTACATCATTTTATGAGACCTTAATGTTTTCTTCAGGAATTACATAAAAGATCTCAAATATTGCATCAACGACTTACAAATGATAGATCTTGTGATAGAGGGTAATTTCTACACTTATAGTATTAAGCAAAAGGACACTTATTTTTTTAAAAAAAATTTAGATAGGATAATGGTTAACGCTCATTAGATCTTTGAATTCCTAGGGAATGAAGTAGAATTCTTGAATATTTATTTTTCTATTCACTCTCTAATTTTGATCCAGAACCTAAGCTCTAACAAATACTACACTTTTCTTTTTTGATTTAATAACTTTCTAGTTAATATAAATAGGTTTAAAGATGCTATTAGAAAGGGGCTATACATAAAAGCATATAATCACAATCAATTTATCTATGTAAGTAAAATTTAATAGGATAAGAAGGAGCGAAATCTTTCAAACGAAAGTAAATTCAACAACACTCATAAATCTATCTTTAATGCAAGTGATAGTCTACGAATAATCCATAGTCTCCTCTACACTAATCCCTCTGATAATCAGTTAATAAAGGATGAGAAAATAGTTATGCAATGATATTATCAAGCTATTAATGAAAACCACTCACTTTTTAAATAAAGGTCTAAGTGTTTTTGTTAAAAGATGGAGATAGGAATACAAGCTTTTTTTCTATAAATAAATGTTAGGAGAAACACTAACAGAAAATCCTCATTACTACTAGAGAATGGATTAGTAATTATGTCTCAAAATGAGCTAAAATTGGAGGCCTACTATCACGATCCGGTATCACATCTAGCCCACAACAACCGTCGCATAACTGGGTTAAGGACACTCACAGTACCCTTAATCCAACTATGTAAGGCTAACTGAATTTTTTATTATTTTTAAAAAAATTTAGGCAACACGATGACTGTATTTTAAAAATCGCAAAACCTATAAACAATTTTAAACACACTTCCATATTCATAACCAACCACTACTTTAGGACTTTAAAGTCCACTCAAGGCAATCTTAACAACAGTATCAAAAAAATTTATACATAAAGTTATTTATAAAACACAAGGCAATCAAAAGTTATTTTACAAAATCATAAAGCATATCTACATAAACACAATTTATGAGCCACTAGACAACAAAGTACAAAATAAGAAACTACCCATATGTGGTAATACCCCAAAAATGTCAAAAGACTACACGATCACTTAGAGCTTTAAACTCACTAAATTAACCTGCATGGTTGGAAAGTGGAGGAGGTGAGTACATTATGTACTCAGTGAGCAGGAAAAACATATAACACGAATAGGACTTGATACACATCAAGACAGGACAGATGTCCTATAAAGTGAACATACAGCTTGTAAAATCACATAGGCCTAGCCTATAATGCAATGCATATTGGTTAGGAACCATATAGGCCTAGCCTATTAATTCACTCGTACGATGAACATAGGTTCCAGTTCCAATACACAAAGCATAAAAACATCATATGTATACGTCAAATATCGTCAGAAAATAATTATTAGAATATGCCAAAACAATCATGTGTGACACCACTAGTCTGCCAAACTAATGTGCACACCCACTGATCCTCGGTGTTGGCTTGACTTTTATCCGTGGTGAGTCTAGAATACAGTCGATAAGAGCGTCATGACCCTAAGTGATCACTTACTTAGTGTCCAGACCCTAGGTGTGGAATCACTCGTGAGTCCCATAGAAAGGTGTCGATACGACGACTTGACTTTCATGCACCAGCAATAAGGGTACAAGGCGCTCAATTAGTTGTGCCCAACACACGAATGGCCAATCGTCTCCTCACTAATCACCAAAAATCATATACAAAAATTAAGTACAAAAATCAAGTAAAGCATCATATTTTTATTTATTGGTCCAACCAATAAAATGAAATCGTACCATAGCTCTGAGCCAAAAGAGTATAAATACATGCAGAATACATGAATCGGTTATGCTTATGTAAATTTCAAAACATTATTTCATGCAATAAAAGTTATCTTTTGCAAGTTATTCAAAAATACAGTTTCATAAAATAAAGCATTATTCTTTGCACTTTAAACTCATATTTTCTAAAGACAATAACATTTCTCAAAATATGTAATAAAAATATTAGCTTCAAAAACCATGTTGAAACATTATTTCTTACAATAAAAGTTATATTTTGTACTTCAAATGCATAATTGTTCAAAACAATGACGCTCATTAAATACCTAAACATATTAGCATCTATTTGAAATTCAATTCTACTATACGTTGCCTAGGTTCAAAATTCACATACCAGTCATCATACTTGTCTGACAAATACGGTTTCCCTAACTCACCTCAAAAGAAGGTATACACTCTCTTAGCTTCAACAATCCTAGATACGGGCTCCTTGACACAGCTTCCGAGTCTTTATACATAAAAATGATAGACAATGAAATTACTACCTAAACATAAATTTCCTATTTATACAACCTCAAATAGGTGGATAAAACACAATATCACTCCTTATAAGCTATAGAATTTGAACGTTAAACTTCTCATAAGTTTACTTCCTTACTAGTTACATTGGCTTTTCTTTTGAATTTTCTAAGGCATTGAATGCCTTTAACCCTATACTTACTCATTTTCAAACATAATTAAACACATATTTATCCAAGAACATTAAGCCATTATTCGTCAATCTAAGCAACAATTCAAGTTCACTCTAAGTTGGCATAAATGTGTTTTCCAATGCATACCATTATAAAGCTTTAAATCCTAAATCAAGTTCACTTAGGCATTTTATCAAACACCTAATGTGCATGATTTTCAAATCACATTTCTAAGCCTTTATCATAATAATTCATGTTCATATCATGTCATATAGTAACACTTCCAATCAATGACACATTCCACCACTCCATTCAAACCAATTTCCTTCATTTAAGCTACATTTTGGCAATTGTACAACTCATTACATTAATCCACCTCTTCACCTTCATTTAGACCCAATCCTTCACCAACATACATCTTCTCCATTCTTCATCATCAATTCACATCATACATTTATTACCACAATAGAATTCATTTAGACCATTAATTTCAAAAGATATTCAAAAATTCACAAACTTTTACCAAAAGGGTGGAAATTTTGATTTTGAATTAAAGAACCCTCTCCATGACACATTTCATTAATCTAAACTATGTTTCATGCATATTCAAGTGTGGAAAACAACATATCTTAACACCAAACTCAAAATCATAATGTAGAGAGAGATGAGACAAAATTACCTAAACCTTCCTTTGATGATATCTTCAAATCCTTTGAGATTTTATCAAATATAATGATAGATTTGAGTTTCTTGACCCCAAATTAGCTTAGAACACCTTGATTGAGGTTGAAGAATCAAAAACTTGGTAGAAAATAGGTAGGGGTGAGCATTATTCGGGCCGGGCCGATAGAGTTCGGGTAATAAATTGATAAAGTTCGGGTAATTCAGGTCGGCCCGGGTAACTCTGAAAAAATTCGGGTTACCCGAATTACCCAAACTTTACCCTAACCCAAATTAGGTTTTAACCTTTCTGATTTCTAAAAAATCAAATCCCACACTCCGTCCACAATCCGCGCTTCGCACTGTTTCTGAAACACAAACATTGTTCACGCCTCACGGTCGTCCCTTGTCCGCACTCCGCAGAAGAGAAGGCTCTTTCGCAGTCCGCAGGACTCCGCACCCGCCCTCCGCACCAATTCTCATGGTCGTCGGTCACGTCACGGTAAGGAGTCCTTTTCTCTTCTAACTTCTTGTTCTTCTCTTCTCTGTTCCTTGTTCTCTATGATTTCTAGGGTTTTGTTTTGAGTATTTTTCTTCTAACTTCCGTTCTTCTAACTTCTCAGTTCTCCGTTCTCTACCTTGCTCACGGTACAAGCGAAACATCATACACGTTTCACGTTTGAGAGTGCTCATGCTCACTGCTCATGGTAAGGAGACCTTTTCTTGGATTTTTGAATCAATATACTGCACCTGGAGACGGTTTAGATTGCTTGTTGATTACTTAGATTTGAACTTCAATGTTCAGTCTCTCTCCCTTCTTGCGCATCAATAACGTCTTTCCCCTTGTTTTTCACTCAACGAGAACTTTCGATTTCTGTCATCGTTTGTAGGACCCTATCTCCCTTTCTAGCTACATATTTTCTTGATGTGGATGAATAGATCATGTTCCCCAATCACTCACGGGGTCCTGAAATATTATTCTAATGTGATTACTTAGCTGAATTCTCAATTATCCGCATTTTAGTTAGCAGGTCCCTGGAATAAGAACTCACATTTCACCTACTAATTAATAGTTTTTTTTCAGTTCTATCAACTTGAAAATGTATTTCCTTTTATGAGGCTAGTCACTTAAAACCTAATTATTGAAAACAACAAAGATAATCTAGTAAACGCGAAATCCTAAGGTTCTAGCAGTAAACATGGAAAATAGTCATATACTCATATGGAGTCATATACAGCTGAATCAGCCAAATTAACCAAATCTAGATTGTTTGGTTTCTATGTTACATTGGGTTAATACTTATATGATTATATCTGATTTTCTGGTTCTTGTTTGTTTTATGTTCTCATTGAGAACAATCTGTAGTGAAGCTCACAAAATCTGTTGGCCTTAATTGTTCATTCTTGTTTCTATTTCGTACTCATCTTCTTCTCATTGTTGCTCCTCCTTGCCTTTCCCAAATCTAATACTTTTTCCTTTTGGAAATTAAGATGTTATTTATAAGGTAGAAAGCTACCTTAAATCTGTCTCAATGCATATGCATATTCGACTATCGTCCCAAAAGAGCTGTATATAAATTAATTACAAATCTAATACTTTTTTAAATCAGTTGTTAGTTAATTATAAATTCACTTCTAATGTGCTTTGAAGATTCATATTTGAAGTGAGTTAAT
>JANITW010000234.1:33107487-33119676 GCA_027564335.1 Erythroxylum williamsii | reverse complement strand
TTTTTTTCACCGACGGAATTAACAATTCCGTCGCTGAATATTCACCGACGGAATGAGACATACCGTCGGCACATAACTTGGACTAAATTTGGCGACGTCCGACATTCCGTCGTTAAAGATATAACTTACTTCCGAATATTTACGACGGTGGTTCTGTCCCTAAATGATACCGACGGGTATATTCCGTCGATAACATGTTAATTTCACCGACGTCTTTTTTAAAAAATTTCCGTCGCAACATAACAACAACGGATAATATTCCGTCGGTTACCCGTTGACAAAAAACGACGGAATATTTCCGTCGGTAAGCTATAACGACTGTCATGTTTACGACGCTTTCTTCATTCGTCACGTTCTGTCGGCAAATATAATTTCCGATGGAACTAACCATTTCTCCGACGGAATATTCCATCAGAGGACATCAGTTTTCTTGTAGTGGGAGTAGGAAATTGAGTGATAATCCTAGGACATTAAGAAGGATAGTGAAGATGATGCTCTCGGTTAGTGTGACCAGAGGAACAAATCAAGGTTTTTCTTTTAAGAAAAAGCCGACAGCTCTGATACTATGTAAAATAATAGCAAAGAAGAATACTTTCATTCTCAATCATCTGTAGGTTACAGCCATAATATATATATACAATTATCTATATTAAATATACAGCAAGTTTTTAAAATATATGAAAATCTCTATCTTATCACAATCCCTAAAAATTAGGGATTTATATGAATGGTATATAATCTTCTAGATACTGCTACATAATCGGATAGAGTATAAATCGTAAAGCAATTGTTGTAAGAAAGTTCACAGCTTGTAACTTGCGATGCAATTCGTTTGATTGTTCAGCAGTGAAGGTGGACCGAGGCCAATAGAGTTTAGAAGTAATAAAATATCGTCAACTGTCCCACCTGCACCGCTGTCTCTTAATTGTCTGAAATAGTTGGAGACTTTTCTTTTTGGTTACAACATAGTTGGAGACTTTAGTTAACTTACTTGCCTATATAAAATGGGAACTTCAATGAATAGGTAAAATTAACTGACACGTGTGAACAAAGAAACCTGAATGGTCGGCGGCGTCACGCTTTGGAAATCAAGTGACATGAACTGACGTAGTCGGTAAGAACACGTGGCATATTAATAACGTCCAGATTGGATCCAGATTGTCCGTGAAACCAGCCGCGTAGGACTCAGAAATCAACTTGCTCTTGCTTCGCAATGTGCCAGCTGACCCGGATCCAATTCGAGCACCATAAGCCTGCTATATACAGTGACTGGTTACCTGTGGTCCCCGTTAATATGCAGCGTGTTTTTTGTCTTTTCCGAACTGGCGTTAGTCGGTTAGATTTTGTAATAAGTTTAGTTTGACCAAACTGCTACATACGTATTACTTCTGCTCATGTTTTAAATCGATGTAGCTCGCTCTCTCTCTCTCTCTCAATTGTCGCGAAGCTACGGTTGGTAGTTGGTGCTAGGCTTTGCTTCTTCTTTCTGATTGCCGGCGTTTAACCGTAAATTATTACTGATTAGAGTAAGTGTTTCTTAGCTTGTCATGCAGTTTACTGATCTCCGATATCCATGAAGTAATGATTAGCGGTTTATGATTTGAAATTTAGTGTTCCGAGTTAGGATTTACCTTTTCTTTTTTCTTTAATAATGCTTCTGTGTCGAGCTGTTACATTGAGTGGTTTCATTTTCTGTGAAATTATTTGACTTTTTATGGTTGATAAATTTCAGGTCGGAGTGAATTGGAAGAAAGAAGAAAAGTTAAAGCTTTTAAAGGATCAGTTGAATTCCAACTTTGAGTATTTGTTTTCAATGTTGAGCTTTTGCTGCCTTTTGCTCTGAAAATGGGAGTGAAAGTAGCTGTCTCTACCCGTTTTCAGTGGTCGCAGCCACTTTTACCTCACTCTACAGTAGCATATCAATCCCTAAATTCCTCAGCTGTCTCTTCATTCTCTTCATGCTGTCGTTCCGGCGGAGTCTACCTACAGAGACCCTGTCTGCTTCTCCGGACTTGCTCTTTTGAGCATCCGAAGTCAAGAGCTAGGCATCGGCGTGGCGTTGGACGGGCTTGTAGTGCGAGCTTAGACGCCTTCTCAGACGAAGAATTCTCTGGGAAAATCCAAGAGTTGGCACTCAGATTCCAGGTCTCTGATCAAGATACCAGTAACGCGTTAGATTCCAAATCCGAGATGCTCTGTGAGGATTCCAGTGACAGTGATGGTGCATTTAGCTGTAGCAGTATCAGTGGAGAATCTTCTAGACGGTTCCATCTGGATTATGTTGTACAGCCTCCGTGGATCGACCTCCATCAAGACCCAACGGATGATATTGTTATTCCGGCGAGTATTGAACGGAAAGCCAATAGCGTCGAACTTCCGTTATCTCTTCGAATTATAAAGAGGAAAATGCAGTGGCAAGAAGGATTTATTGAAGCAGGAGAATCTGCTTACTGCTCTGTTAAAAAGGCGTTTTCTTCTATGGTGTTTATAGTCAGAGAACTCCACAGCTTCACCTTGCAGATGAGGGAGGTATTGTTAACTGAAGATTTGAAGGATATTCTTGTTCGAGTACACAATGAAATGCACGCCTCTTTTGTGTGGTTGTTTCAACAAGTTTTCTCCCATACACCCACTCTTATGGTATATGTTATGATTCTACTTGCAAACTTCACTGTGTATTCCGTTGGGAGTAACGCTGCTATTGCAGCTACGCCACACGGGTCTCACGCCGCAAGAGCAGAGATTGTGTCAGCTGTTGAAATTCAGGACCAGAAGAGTCCAAAGTTCGATTCTTCCACGGCGAAGACGTTCTTAGTGTCGGGTTCTAGTGATAAATCGGCTTCTGTTGGTGGTTTTAATGGCGGTGGTGGAAAGGTTCGACCGTTGGCCAGTGGCACAGAAGGCGACTGGTGGTTTGTTGGGTCAGACGAATTCAGAACGATTGATCTCGATGGTGCTTCCCATTTGTCATCTTTAGGCACCAAGAGAGAGGCAGAGTCTGTGTCAGGGCAGGTGAGTGAAGAAGAGTTAACAAAATGGAACTCACTTCTTGAAGAAGCTTCTCTCATGCTAGATTCAATGAGAGACGAATCTCTGGATCAAGAGACCATGCAAAGATTAGTTTCACCAATTACAGCCACGATCGAACCAGATGATTATGAAGATTATTTTAGAACAGAACTACTATACCAAACGGGATTGTCCCAAGAGCCTGGTAATCCCCTCCTACTTGCCAATTATGCTCAGTTTCTCTATCTCGTCGGCCATGATTACGACAGGTATATATTTATTTCCTCGCTTCATCAATTTCATATCACCAGATTTAGCTTAAAGGTTCGACGAAATATTCTATCATAGCATGATATTTTCCTTTCCTAAGTTTCCAGTCGCTGAAGTTTATGGTCCTGTGTCTGGGTGTTGACAATATTGCATCGCCTTGGTTTTTCTTCGTATACAAAGCTTCGCAAATATGACTCTTCTTTCAATCTCTATTGTCGTGTTGTTCGTATTTTTTCCCCCCTGATGATAGATAGGGATTGTGTGGCTGTGCATTCCTTTCAAAAGCCTAAATTTAAAAAAAAAAGCCTTTCTGATTCCTATCACCTTCTACACGCGAACCCTCCACACCCGTTGGCTTGAAATATCTTTTTGAAGTCGGCATCCTCGGAGTAGTTGTTGACCGTGTTAAAAGCTCTTAATCTGGTATCATTGACATGAGTTTTTCGTTTTTTGTTTTATGTGAAAACAGAGCGGAACATTACTTTAAGAGAGCGGTAGAAGTAGAGACACGAGACGCAGAGGCATTCAACAAATACGCAACTTTTCTATGGAGGATTAGAAAGGACCTGTGGGCAGCTGAGGAAACTTTCTTGGAAGCCATAGCCAGCGATCCTTCCAATACCTACCATGCAGCTAATTACGCTCATTTTCTGTGGAACACCGGCGGCGAAGATACCTGTTTCCCTCTCAGCTCACCAGATACTGCTCAAGAAGTTTAAATTCTTCCAAAACACACCCAAAGATAATAATAAAAAAACGAAGATCACAGAAGATGCAAAACCCCACGTGCTCCAATTTCAAGTTTGTATATTTCAAAGTATATTCCCCAGAAATTCGAAAGTTTTTTCCATTTTTCTTTCTCGCGAGTCGCGAGTACAACTTTTTCCTCGGGGCTGAGGGAAATAAGGATATTTGGGTAGTGTTGGGTCGGAAGCTAGGATGCACGTGACCGAGTAAATAAAATTCTTAATGTTAATGTTCGAAGGTGTGGACATTTGCCATTTGATTGGCCAGCCTTGGCTTGATCCCCAGACATTGCAATAGGCTTGAACTTTCATCAACAGTAATTCGACATTTAAGAACGCTTTCGTTCCTAAGTCAACCTTTTACACAAAACACTTTGTTAAAGAGAAAAAGGAACGTGGAAGAGTACAAGATACTTTTATTAGAGAACTTTGTTAAGAATGCTACAATGCTTATGATGTTCTCTATAGTCTTTTTTGCTACAAATAAGGCACCCTTAAAGGGTATGTATACTATTTCATTTCTAGAGTAGATGGTCAAGATTTACTTCATTTAATGGCCTACATTGATGTTCTAGAATTTTGTATATTACTTTACATAATTCATGTACCATATTTACCTGTCTAAAACATTTTGCAAGCTTTTGTAATGTTTTATGAAAAAGGAGATTGACCATCACCAAATATCCTTTTTCAAACTCCAAATAGTGCCTTCTCTTATCGGCCCATTTTTTCATCTTCTTGGCTGCTCAATTTAAATATGCCCTTGTCATATCGAACTTCTCATGTCAACTTTTGGCGAATAAGTATACTACAAGGATTTTACCGTTATAACCGACAACGAGAGTGTGCAGAGTTAAAGGCTATTGTCTAGTAGCTAACTGAAAAGGACTAACTTAGAAGATTCACTTCGCTGCAAATTATATGAGAATTGGGCAATAACAATCAATTTCACCCAATTTTTCTAGTTGGAACTCACATAGTACCTCAAATATAACTCCAATAAGGCATTCAACCACTCCTTTTGTCTATCAATTTGTGGATGAAAGCTTATAGAAAAGTTTAACTTTAACCCCAAGAGCTTGAACAATTCTGTCCAAAATCGTCCTATAAAGCGAATGGTTTTATCACTAATGATGGTTTGTGGAATGACCCAATACTTGACTATATACCTAAAAAACAAATGAGCAACATCCTCTGTAGTAAATTATATTGAATTACTTCAAGACAGAGATATAAAAGAGGATAAAAGAAGTTCATCCATCATAATAAAGTAATGCTAGTTAATACAGATTTAAAGGAAAAACAAGTCAAGGAAACCTAAAAAGGGAAGCCACATAAGCTATTAACCAATAATCTTTTAAGTCCAATAAGAATAGATAACTAAGAACTACTTAATTATAATAGAGCTTAGCCAATAAGATAGATAGGAAACCGTTAGTATCGTAGCCCTAATATACTACAGAGAAAGTTTCAATTCTCCTACAAAAATTCATTGCAATTTCAACTCTATTTTCAAACTGAACTATCCATATTAAAATAAAAACCAATCTTATTGAGCATTTATTCTCATAACCTTTTCTTGATAATCATATTAATATTCCTACAAATTCCAAGGTAATGCAAAAATTAATCATTGGTAAGGAAGTTCTAATTGACAAGAATGATTCTAATATATTTTTTATGGATTTGATGAGTAACTAGCAACTTCCAAGTCATTCTCAACAGATCTAGCAATAAGTTATGCGACATACATGAGCTCCTTAGTCGGAATTGGACAGTTCTTCCTCACCACACGTACCGAGAAGGCAATCCGTGTGCCGATTGGCTGGCCAATTTTGTTCTCAATTTTGATTTGGGTGTTACCACTTTTGTAAATGCTCCCCCAAGGTGCATCTCAATCCTTCTAGAGGATATTGCGGGGTCTAGCTGCCCACGCCTTGTTTTGTAAACTTGTTTGTTTCTTTTCCCTACTATTCAAAAAAAAAATTAAGTTATACTTATGAGTCGTTTTCTTAAGAAAAATCCCCTAATTTCTTTCTTTCCACAATTTATATTCCATATTTCCACAAGAAATTGTATAAACTAGTAGGTCTCCTTTACTTATCCTATGCTTTTGACCTAACCAATTGATCAAACTTGGCCAACTTATAGGACGAGAGCTTAAGATACAAAGAAATTGAATTCTTTTCCAAATGAAAGATGAGAAGCTACACTTAAAGAAGAGGTATCCAATGGATTCATTTTCTTAATTATTAAGCACACAAGAATATGGTATATTTATAATTCCTCCATGACTATTTGATGAGCTCAATCTCTCGCTCATAGCAATGAAGGACACTTTATGGCTAGCTTGTTTAAGTTGAACTAACTTGTGCCATTTTACCCTTAAAGCTTGATTCCTTAATAACAATTGCAAGAGGCACTATAAAATAAAAGGGGTGTCTGCACCGAGATCAGATCCTCTGACCTAGGCACTCTGTACCTAGCCTGTGTCAGAAGATTTAAGCCATCCATTTAAGTGACATGGATGGCTCAGATCCTCTAACACAGACTAGGTACAAAGCACCTGGTCAGAGGATTTAAGCCATCTATTTAAGTGGCATGGATGACTCAGATCCTCTGACACAGGCTAGGTACAAAGTACCTGGCCAGAAGATCTGAGGGCGTCTGCACCGGTTAACGGAGTCCTCTCTATCTATCAAAGTTGAGAATAAAACTAAGGATATGACTGATGAGTGATGTCCTTGCTAGCTGTTCAAGCATTAATTTATTGCCAAGGACATCTTTATCGATGCATGATTTAGGATGTTGCTCTTGAGAGAAGTAAGTTCAGTTATACTAATTAAGGACTAAAATTGGTTTAATTATCACACCACACTCAAGTAGAAGCCATATTGCCTATCTTATGCTTGAATTCCATCCAAAATTTCTTCCTTAAGTTGAGAATGTAAACCATATTCCAAGAAGGGTTTTATTTAGGAAGGATATTTCATAAATTTTCATTCTTAAAGTAATGTGCATGGATCCAGAGTTTGCTTATCATTAAAAATCATCCATATTCTTTTGATCACGAGAACTTGTTAGTGACTCTATGGGCATTATTCCAATGCCTCCTTCCTCCTTAGGAAAATATAATTTGCTTCGTTTTACCCTAGTAAATAATCTTCTAGAAATATCAACAGACTATAAGAATCTCCTCATTAGTCACTCTCTTTGTTTTCACGAAACTTATTAGAAACATCACATGAAAAGACCAATAGATAGAGGCTTCCAGGCACTAAATATGTTCTCTCATTCAAACTATTCTATTGTATTGAAGGATGGGTAAGTTTTAAGGTCATTCAAATTAAACTATTTCATAAAAAGTCACTAATCATCTTAACTATGATTTGAAGTTTTTAAGATAAAAAAAGATTTAAAATTCTCTCTCAAATATCCAAATTCTCAGAAATCATTCAAACAATGCCTTTTAAATAATGCAACTTTTAGTAGTATCATGTCTAGAAGTTGCATTTCATGACCAAAAAAATTTATTTGAATGAAAGACTTTTTAGAGATTTCATACTACTACTGTAAAATGAAGGGACCCAAATCATAACTTAAATGATCATTGACTCGTTTTATTAATTAACTTATTACTAGTCGACACTATACTTAATTGTTCCTTGTGTTCGGACGATAAGACATGATGAATCCTGTTGTTAACTATTGCGATAAGCAAGAAAAGTAAAAAATTAAACAAGTCTTGAAACTGTTACAAAAGATGAAGATGACAGGGCTTATTATGTTGACCATAAGAATTAGAAAAAAAAAAAGTAACTAGCATTTCCCGGTGGACTATTTCAGACCCTCAGTAAAATAGAGCAACAACATTTCTTCACTAAATTTTTTGATGAGAAAGCTCTTCTAGATAGGATATAATAACTCTTTAAGAGAATATAAACCCAGTTGTCTCCTCCATCGATCACTGGAATCTTGTCCTCCAACATCAAGTTCACTGATAATGTTAATTCTCACTGTATTTGTTGAGTCAACCAAGGCATAGAAGTTAATAGAGATCTTTCTGAGGCAACACTTCGTTATCCAGTTCACAAACAGTTCGATACTGGGGTCACGACATTTTGGCTCTAGCAAAGAATATTCCAGCAAAGAGACCTGGAAGAAGCACAAATTAAATTATAAGAGGCATATAGGATAAGTAAAGGTGTCAAAAGAAAATAAGAGGGTTGATTGTGTAACCAAATAGTATGCTGAACAAATTTGGAAGACTGAGAGGAACTTTGAACAGCACTAGACCAGCAATAGAGATAGGAATCTTGTTCAAGGAACCTACGAGACTGTAATAACATAGAACCAATATCATCCAGTAGCAAATATCTGCATGTTGTTCAAATCACAAGACATCTGCATACAATGTCAAGGTAGGATGTATGGAAAAAGTATTTCACTACTGTTTCCATAACACCTCAAGGAATTTGCAGAGCAGACAGTTTAATAGTAACAGATAGAAACAGTTTGGTGCATAAAAGAATTATTGTTGATGGGAATGCACAGAGCAGCTGAAAAGTACGGGGAGAAAGACTCGAGGTTATATCTTTTGTATAATTTTACCTAAAGACTCGATGTTACATCTTTTGTATAATTTTAACCCGTCCAACTCTGCCTAATGTTCAAAACGACATCATTTTGACCATTAGACATGAGTTTAGAGACTGTCCAACTCTGTCTAAAGACTAAACCAACTTCTTTTTGGGCATTAGACATGGTTATACAGAGTAAAATCGGACAGAAGATCCCCACTCGAAGGACTTTTGTGAGATACAAAAAGCGGATTTCATATCTGCAATAAACAATGTTACCTATAAGTGGTGGGTCCAGTTTGATGTAAAAACCAGATAGACGTGAAGCTAATTGAAAGACCAAGTAATCCACTAGCTGTAGCAACTACCCAAAACATTGGTAATCTAATCACATCCCTGCAAAAGTAGGGTCAGGATTACCAAAAAGATAAAAATTTAAGATTGTTGAGAAAAAGCAATTCATGACATATTCTTACACGTTGATTACATATTCCCATTCATCAAAGAGCAGAATCAAAATGAGGGCAAAGGGCAAAGATAGCAAATTGTTCAGCAACACCATTGAAATCTCGTTCAAAGATCCCTTTCTCGTACACTGCTTTGCTTTATCCATTACTCGCCGCAAGGTGAGCTATTAAAAACAAAAAAGGAAATGTCATATGTTGATTGGCAATTTTGGAACATTGTTTTCATTTAGTCTGGAATCAGGGAAATGCCAATAATACATTCAACAAACATACAGTGTAGCTTGCCGTTAGAATGCAGTTAACACTCTGCCACACGTAGCCCGTCCCATCAAAGGAGAGATCTGTGATACCGCCACTAATAGTTGAAATAATCTGCAAAAACACAAGACTTCTAATTTTAAATATTTCAAGACGTTTATCTTTTACATGATAAGCAAGATCAAAATGTGAAGAAGACGAAGGAAAAGGATATGAAATGCGGAAGCAAAAACACTTTATCCAAAACACTCCCATTTTAGCTATTTCTGTTGTTCTCAGAACAGAATCTTTTCTAGTTTCCTGGTGTTTAAGATACTGATTGGCATAGGGCCTTGTAATTAAAATATTAATTTCTAATTCTTGAAGTCATTTTTCAAGACTATGAATGCAAATTCACAATTTAGCAATATAGATCACCACCTGATAACTTCAGAATCATAGATTGAAAAGAGGCATAATTGAAACAATATTTTGTACCATCAAGAACATAGCAGTCCAGACTTTCTGAGTTTGGTGCCGCCCAAATATGTACAACTCTCCAATCGCTGTTAAAATATTTGTCACATTCTTCAGAATTGTCACCATTGCAATATTAATGTATTTCAAACTGGAAAAGAAATGGGAAAAGTGCAGTGGAATCAAATGCACTAGAAAAACAAATATCAACTACAAATTAGCAGAAAATTGGCAATAATTAGCAACGGATTACTGTGCATTATCCTTTCTAAAAACATACCTATAGATGCTTGACGCGAGCATGCCAATGAAGATTATGTTGACAGGAAGCCAGACACTTGTCAGTTTCCAGTTGAGCTTTTCCACTGAAACAGCTCCAGAGAAGCCCAAAATGGCAACAGCTAGACAACTGACCAAGTTCTGCAGCAACATGAAAGTATGAGCTTTCAGGCATAATGGCCAAATTTGTGATCATGGATCAATGATACGATGAGCTATCAACACCCTTTTTAACACAAGCAGACTTTGATCCAAAAGAAGAAAGTGGAGGGAATGCCATCTTGTTTTAAATGAACTAGCTAAACTTTGGTTAAACTAATTCAAGATTCAATTATTCTAACCAAAATAACATAGTTTTACTTAAAAGAGTATATTCAGTTTAAAGTCTGTACATAATTAAAAATATTAAGTTTTTTATGTTTATAATTTTAAAAGAATTATTCTAAAACAATTTGCGTGACTTGTGGGCCAGCCTATACTCATTTCTTTTAGTTGCTATAAACTGTGTTTCCTTTTTTCGCATTTCAATGACTAAGTAGGTAGCAGTAGCACCATACCTGATAAAACATTAGCGATAATGCAGCATTGAAATTATAACTTGATAAAATGACTTTGTTCAACAAAATCATGCCACAAGAAGAAAAGCAGTAAGCTGTTCCAGACAAAAGAGCTCCAGATTTTCTCCATGATCCATGCTCACGCTTCTCATCCACGTCTAGATCAACGGTTATACTGCCACTAACCAACAATTTATTTTCTCCAAAGGACCTAGCAAAATCCAGCAGATCATGCAATCAGTCCTTTCAGAAATAGTTACCCCTATATCAGGAAAACAGGAATACGCAATCTTCAAAAGAGTAGAACAAGCGATTACTAACAGAACATACATGTCAAAGAAAGTAAGTTTTCATGTAAGAAGTAAAACCAGCCTTACGAACTCTGGAAGACCAAAGTCGTCATTATACGATATACCTAGCCTATAGCAAAGGTGAGCTCTGCTTGTCCCGCCGCAGGCAGAGTAAGGAAGCAAAACAAACACAAACATGGACTGTTTATTTTATACCTTTCACCCATAGCTCTACGCTCAACTTTCGTTAAGAAATAGCCAAATGACTTGCTTCCCTGCTTACGAATACCTCTAAGGATTTTGTAAACTGAGTTAGTCCTTCCATCAGTCGTCGTTTTGTCATTCACGAAGTTCAGTTCTGGAACTTCACAATAGTCGGAAATACCCACTTCTAGCTTGAAATCAGACGTCATATGCTTTCAACCATAAAAGAAAAGGAAAACTTAAAGGCTAAACAGACGATATCAGCAGCAACAGTTTTGAGTTCTAAAATATCTCTTTTATTTTGATGGTTGGATTAAAAAGAGAGAGAGAGAGACAGATAGAGAGATGAAATTGTTGCAAAGAGACGCGAACCTTGAGATCTTTTTGGATAGTAAGCAAAGGAAAAAGAAAGCGAACAATACGCTAAATTAGAGAAAGCAAAAGGAATTGCCAATAGTGAATGGAGATAGCGAGATTTGAGGAGGGCTGGTCAGTGGCTACCGGCCATGTTGAAGGAGATTGAATACAGACAAGTGTGCAGTTTCCGAGGTTAAAAGTCAAATGGCTCAAGTGAAGCCATTGATGTCACTCAATACTTTTGACGAACCATTAAAAAATTTTATAAAAAGGAGACAGTATACACTTTGGTTGTTATTCTACGCGGGTTCAGGTTTCGCTTATTGGATTCTGAGAAAAGAAAGATTAACGATAAGCAAAGTTTGAGTATTGGTGTTTCCTGAGCTATACTATCTCAGCAAAATCTGGCAATTGTCTTTATTGTAGGCACGGAAATGAAGGTGGGCAACTTTCCTGACATTTCAAGAAACTGAACACCCGGTGATGGTCTCGAGGGATTCTTTGGATATTATGGTTGGCTTGGATGTAAAGAGAACAAAGGGAATTTAGGTACAGGTGATCTGAATGGTTTTATTGGTTACAGAAGACTAGTTGATACGGAAATCTCAAAAAAATAAGGTTCTTGAAACCCCCTAATTTTATTGAATCAAAACCCCAATCTTTCTATTCTAAGAACATGCTAGTTCAAACCCCAATTATACGAAATTGAGACCCAA
>JANITW010000234.1:32854144-32890974 GCA_027564335.1 Erythroxylum williamsii | reverse complement strand
TTTCATTCTCTCTATTGTATATTACCATCATCTAAACCATCCATTCATGGCCATTATGTTCCGGTTAAATAGTGAGAATGCTATTAACATCCGAAAATCATCAAACCAAAAAACTTCAAAACGTGCGGTTTTTCTGTTACTATGAAAGTGCAATTTTTCATGACAGTACAGTGCAAAAAGTAATGTCATTACAAGTACAGAACAGGACAAAAATGAACAGAAAATACGGTGATACATAAACGATATATGGTAGAACACAAATCATGCAACACCATGCTCTGATATCAATTATAAAACAATTATTAGATAGACGTTATCTGGACATACCTGTATTCATGATTGATTTTGTAAAGCTTTTGATGTTTTTGATACTAGTTTATTCCCTCTCTTCTTTTTTCTTTAACGTGTTTCTTCAATAATTTAGAATGACTATTCATTAAGTTTTTAAACTTATATGACATTACTAACCAATATGTCATTTGATAATTGGAAGAGAGAGAAAAAAGATCGTTGACCTAATTAAGATCTAATTTATTATTTAATATCCAATAATTATTATCTTGAATGCTTTTCATAGGACTCAAATCTATAAGTAAATAATATAACAAAGTATTAATGTCAGACTTTTTATAGAAGGATTAGTATACTTGTTATGACGTGATTACCCAGCTTAGTCAGTACCACATGTATTCCTTGGCATCTTCAAACTTTATGGAGTGCCGGAAACTATAACCAACAATCATTTAAGCGTATTTTGGCAGTCTTGCAAGGAATATGACTTCATTTCTCATATTTCGCGGGTTAGCTGAAACTCTGAACTGCAATTTAGAAATATGTACGATGTATGACAAATCGTACAAGGTGATATCAGTAGTTGTCTTTAGCGGTACAACATCTCATTCCTTTCGAAAGTTTTATATGTTTTTTCTCGTAACTTTCACGGACCCTACTTTACTGAAATCCCAAAATGTTAGCAGTAGAACAAACATTTGAGAGATTGCCATATAAGCTTATCAATTCCATTTGCCTTATGCTCAGAAGAGGATGAAACAACAAAGTAAGAAGAAACTACCGGCATCAAATTGGGGACAAAATATTTGTCATATTGCAAATATATAAATAAACTACAATGACAAGGAGACAACCAGAAGTTATCTACACTCTTATATGGACCTTTAAAATAGTGGATAAGATGTTAAACTGATGTATAAGTTGAAGTTCCCTCCGGGTACGCTATGAACTCGATCATAATGTGTTCCATATATCTGAACTTAGAAAGAACATATTTCTTTCTCTACAGCTCCAATGTTACTTCTACAACGCTACCTGTGAATTACTCGTGGAAACAAGGACAGCAATAATAAAGAGACCTTCGATTAGCTTGTATAGAGTGAAATCTAATCAGTATATGGCCGACATCTGTTCTATCAACTGATATATATGGAACAAATTCTAAGAAAACGGTCAAACAATCCAACCAACTCATTTTTTAGATCTATTTTATCAATCTGCTCTAGAATTCTCTTCTACATTTCTTTGAATCTTCTTCTTAAGTTCATTCTTCGAGTTTCACTCTTTTACCAAAATTTTTGCAACAGTTATTAGCTTTTCGGCAAAAATAAAACAGATGGGAAGAAACAATAGAATTCAAAGTAGACAGCCTTGATTGAAAAATTTTGATTATATTTAGAAGCAGAGGGAAGTAACGCATCCACTTTATAGAATGGTGCCAGCAAATAGTGTACGTGGTTATTTTCAGAACTTCCCGACATATCGATCTTAAAAAAGGAGAACTCCGTGTCAGGCCTCCAGGAAGACAAAAGTTTCTTGCAAACTATATGCTGCATTTTTAGATTCCATCCTGCATATATATCCACCCCACATAAGTATCTGTCAATCTTCGATACATGCATTAACAGATACATTAACATCTGACATCTTGTGCATGTAAAACAGCGTCAAAGAGAATGAGAGGAGCAGAGAAAGTAGACAGTGGCCTCCACTTCACCTGCACCTACTGGCCAGCAAATATAAATGTCAATAAGCAAAGCAAACATGGAACTAGACCCCCCTATTCTATTTGCTCGGGACAACTTCCTTGTTAAGTATCAAATATTTCTTACTTTCATAGAGGCATTTGATGCAACACAAAACGGAACCCCAAGTTTTCAAGCATCAAATTGATTTCATGACAAGAAGTAGATGTCTACAGATCGTTACCTGTTCTCCATTCTAAAACTATTTACTAAGACAAAGAACAGTGTATGGAAGGAATATAAGGTGGGAGAAGAAAGGGGAACAAAAATGCAGAAGCATGTCCAGACCTTTGAGAAATCATGTCCAAATGCAAGCACAATGAGCATAAAACAATTTAATGACTAGATATTGGGTATGAAATCTCTCCCGATTCAGTGTCAAGAGATTCATACCTTTTATTTACCGAACCAGCAGAGGCTGTGTACTGTATTTTGAAAGTATATGTTTCACACTTCTTCATAAAAGTCGTCATCAATCATTCTTTATGTCAGGATTTTGTGCATGAACAGCAGTATTAGCATGATCAAGGAACATTCAAGCATAAGTCGAGGAGTCAAAATTTTTTCAAAAGTGTGCTGCCACCTGTAAGTTCAACCAGTAGACAGCTGCTCATAAAGCCTGTTATCATTCCATGAATATTTCATCACAGTCTGAATAAAGTTCTAATGAAATTCACAACACATGCACTAAAAATGGACATATAAACGCCAACCCAGTGGCAAATATTGGCAGGCCTTCAAAATCAAACCAATGCAGACACAAAGAACTGTCTACAAGACCGATAAAAAGTTAACATGCCAACTTTCAACAAAATTTTCCAATACATGATTATCACCAAAAAAAGCTTTCAGAAGGAAGAGTGGTTGCGACAGGCCTGCACATTACAACCAAAAAGTCCAAGCACTTAAGAATCATTCACATTATCCAGCCTAATCTGGTTTAAGGCTTCCAATGAATGAAATAATTGCACGATTGACTTTTTAGGTTATGGTCCATACTCTGATGCAAACATGGTTATCGATTTCCTTAAAACCTTTCAAGATGTACATGATTCTATCAGCATTACTCTTGCCACCAGAGTGCCAAAGTTAAATGAGAATCAAATCTGATCTAAGGCTGCTCATGTTAAATTAAGCAATAATACAAGCCTACACTGGATTTAAGAAGCAGAAGCAGAAGCAGAAGCAGAGGAAGTAGCCTAAAAAATCTTGTTAAAACCATACATTGTAGTTAGAGAGAAGATGGAACCCTAACTGAATTTGTATAACCCTCTACAGAACAAAAGTTGCAGGGAGAAAAAATGAGTAAGGTAACAGAGAGATCTTGAACAATAAAAACTTACCAATTTCCTTCAGAGGAGGTGGCACTTTCATTTTGTATCTCCTCCTTAGCAAGTTCTTCTAATATGGCACGCTGGCGTTCATTTATGGCACTAAAACCAGAATACATCACAAAAGGATAATTTTTCAAGTTCCTTTGATACACAAGCTGCATCCATAGTTTCCACAACTATTGCATACAAACATTTGGCACAGTTCTTTCTATAGCACTTAAAACACAAATATACCTTAGTTAACATCTACCAGAAAATGTTCCAGTCAATCTCTAAATTCCGCAAAAGCTATAAAGTATGAAACTATCATGAACGAGAAAATAATAAAAAACTCAGGTAAAAACCAAGAGAACACTGAGATCCAACATAGAAGTTATTCACTCAGCACCAATTTGGACTTTCAAGATGGATGATTTAACAATCATCAAGGAATTTTTGGCCTTTTAGCAATTTGCATCATCCCATCTCATAATATCAAACAAGTAAACAACAAAGTATGGAATAGGGGTTCATATGATTAAAAGACCAAAACCTATCAGCTTTCCTTCTTTGCTAAAATCATGTATGTATAAACTGTTCTTACTTTCAGATTAGATCAAATGGCACATACAGAAACTCTGGAACCACGCTCATCAAACTAAGAAGAAGCAAACAGAATATAGTCAACATGTAAGACATGATATCCATGGAGACACCACCTTTTATAAAGCAACAAATGATAACATTATAGTTCTCTCCTGCTCACATTTGAAACCAAATCAAGGAGGACCAGACTAATAAGGAAATTGAAATAGAAAATCAGTGAAGAAGAAGCAGCTTACGTGGGGAAATTTACACGAAATCGCACATATTGATCACCATGATCTACAAGAAAACCATGCTTTGGCAGTCCTATGAGAACATAAAATGCAAGAATGTTTTAAAGAGAAGTTACCAAAAGTAAATCACAACAGGACCTAGCATATGATCCAATCAACCTTTTCCTCTTAAAACCACTACTTGTCCTGGCTGAACCCCTTTTGGTATCTGCATTTTCCATAACAATAATTTTGTTGTTTCAAGATTTCAACAAGTGAAACAACATGGACATAACTAAAAATCATTACAGATAAAACATTACTTTTACTTGAGTCCTCCCGGACAAAGTTGGCACATCTACCTTACCACCAAGAATTGCCTGTGGAAGAAAGATGTAAGCCTTAATTTGCTATGCAAGTTAGTAGACAGGATCTTATCTATTATTTAAATGGTAGTTGCGAATTATTTGTTCTGTAATATATGGACTTTGCAGTTGAAAATCTACATAAAGCAGGATTATTGCCTATGACATAAAGAAGACAAACATTGACATTTCACAAAACTTGTTCATATTTACAAAACCTTATGCTTTGCTTTCTTCTTTTGCAGATACAAAGTGAGCCCCACAAAGGTGGAATTTCTGGTGAATGATGCTAACTACGAGGAGAATTTACAAAGCTGGTGTGTAGCATTTTAAATCAAATTAGTTTTGTTGTTTCCCTTCTCTGGTTAATTAGTATCTCATATATTTCTTTTCTATTGGACGCAATTATGATTGGTTTCAAATTGTGTTTGCTCATGATTGATTCGTTGCTCTTTAGTTGTTGAGATTCAATTCGCAGTTTGAAGTCTTCATTGAAGCATTAAAAGTTTTGAGTTCTTTTTTGTTTATTTATATATATATATTAACTGTCTAGTACTATGCTTTAGTATTCTGCAGAAACCTAGTTTTTATTTATTCATACAAATTAGTCTCTGGCATTAGCCATTAGTCAATTGCAAAGTAAGGTGTGAGGTGGCTATTATTGGTTCAAATTTTGAACCATCTAAATTTTGATTTGCTTGCTGTCGTTTATACTAGTGATTTTCATATCCGTTTATTGCATTGCTCATTTTGAAATTTAATATCATTCATCGTTTCTTTTCTCGAGAAATCTTAGAGTCATTTAGGGATTTGTTGGGTTTGTCTTTTATAGCTTGTGTTTGGCATTAGTGTAGTCTAACAATAAAGCAAGGATTAGTCTTTTAGTGAGTTTTGGGACTAGGAGAAGAAGATTTTAACAGATTACGGAATGGTTCTTAGAACATCAGGACCCTTATAGGGAAATCAATGGAATAAGTGAAAATTTTTGACAAATATAAACTTTATATAGCATTCATCTAAGAGACAAAGTGGATGAAGGTTAAAGTGAAAGAGATTAATAAGTTCAAACTTTTTCGAGAAAAACAAAGTTTGCTTGGTAACTTTTAAGAGCAGAACCACAAAACTCATATTGACTACTTCCTCGTATGATGGAATGATCAACCTAGTTGCAAAGGTTGCAAGATGATATCTAATACTTGCTTGTCAACTCAACATAAATTGTTGGTTGTAGATCTTATAATTAAGGGTTGGAGAAAGAAGAGAAATCATAAGAGGTGTCCCAAGTCAGATGGTAGAACATAAAAGGAGAAATGGTGGAGCAACTTAAAGATAGAGTAATATATGATGAAGAATGAAAATTAGAATAGGATGCTAACCAGATGTGAAAAAGAGTAGCATCTCTTTTAAGGAAAGCTATTAAAAAGATCTCAGGTGTTTCTAAAGTGCCTAGGAGTAATGAGATGGACTCTTTGTGGTAGAATGAAGATGTGCAAGAAATGGTTAAGATAAAAAAAAGTTGCCTATAAAACTTTATTGGATAGCACCATAAAGATAGAGAGGATAATTAATAGAGAAATTTACAAACTGGTAAAGAAAAACGTGAAGAAGATGGTCTTAAAAGCTAAAAGCAAAGCTTACAAGAAATTATACTAATGATTGGAAACTAAAGATGGAGAAAATGATATATTTAAGTTGGCGAAAGTCAAGAAATAGAAAGTGAGAGACTTATATTAAGTATGTTATATAAAAGATGAAACAGAGCGAACACTCGTAGTTGAAAATAACATCAACATACTTCTATAACCTTTTTAATGAAGGCGTAGAGGACAATATCACTTTAAGTTATCATAGCACGTCCAAGAGATATCTTAACTTTATTTGTTGTCGGCAGATCACAAGAGAAAAAATTAAAAAAGCTTTAAAGGAGATAGAAGAGTAAAAGGATAATAGAGTCTGATGAGATACCTACAAAAGCGTAGAGGGGGTCTTACTTAGCTTTTAAAGGGATACATTAGAGATGAAGGGTTTTAAATTGAGCAAAACTAAGACTGAATACTTAGACTATAACTTTTCAGTTCATAGAGTGGCTTCTGATGTGGTGGTAAAAATTGGTTCAAAAATTATATCAAAGAAAGAGTGTTTTAAAAATTCAAGATCTATCATTCAAAGCAATAGAAAGATCAATGAAAACATTATTTACTGTATTAGATCAGGGCAACTTAAATAGAGAAGTGCATTAGGAATTTTATGTGACAAAAAGATATCACTGAAGCTTAAAGGCAAATTTTATCGTGTAGTTCTATGGACAGAGTATTGGCCTATTAAACAAATACATAATCATAAGTTATTCATGGCGAAGATGAAGATGCTCCACTAGATAGGCAACAGTACTAGAAGAGATAAAGTTAAAAATGTAATGATAAGAGATAATAAAAAATTAAGAGGCAGGACTTAGGTGGTTTGAAAAATGTTAAGACAAGACGTCATGAGGCTTTAGTGAGAAGATGTGAGAAGATTATACTTCAGGACTGTAAGAGAATTAAAAAGAAAGCCCAAGTAAAAATGAGAAAGGGTGATCAAAAATAATATTGCTCTGCTAAATCTTGCCAAAAATGTGACCCTTAATAGAAAATTTTAACGTACTAGAATATAGGTAAAGGATCTCAATAGAGAAGTCGTCTTTCTCATAAATCTTTTAAACATTTTTATTCGAGTCTTATATCTTGTATCTAAGCTAAACATTTAATATTTAGTCCTTTCTTCTTAATTATTTAGCCTAACATTTACTAATCTCAAACATTTTCTTATAACGGTTTGTTTGTTTTATTTATCTATTTGTCTTTCTTTTTTTGTGTATTTATTTACTTTTTTATTTTTTATTTTTATTCTTTACCTTGCTCTGTATTTATTGCATTAATTATTTTATATTTATATTTGTACATATTTCTTTATTTTGTTATTTTATTCATTATTATTATTATCTTTTATGTCTGTCTATTTTTATTTTTATTTTTATTAATATTGTTTTATTATTTTAATATGTATCTTTTATTAATTTTTATTTTATATTTTTTTATATGAGTCTATCGAAAACACTCTCTATCGTCAGAGATAAGGCTACATATTTCCAGACCTTCTCAGACCCTGCATATCAACGAAACGTCTACTAGAATATTGTTGTTGTTTTTTACGGTAGAAGGGCCTAAGATAATACTAGTATAATTTCCATCTCAAATTTTGAAATCTCTAATCTGACAATCACAACAAACAAGTAAGAATAATCCATCAAGATAAAGAATCACTAATACACCGAAAAACTCCAATTACTTCAAACAGGTTTTCTTAACATTTGATCAAGAAGCAATGATTTGGTTTAGGGATGGCAATGGGCAACCTATGGGCTTAGATTCAAAAGTTTTCAATAGGTCAACTCATGCCCAAGCCGGCTCGAGGTCCAGCTATTCTAAATAAAACGATATCATTTTACTTAGAAGATTTGGGCCTTGAATAGGCTTGGACCCAATTAGAAAAAAACGTTTTACACTTTTAATAATTAAAAAAATTGGCGTAGCCGACCCATTGTCATCTCTAATTTGGTTTCATATTTGACAAACATTTAAGTCAAGAATCAATTTTGACAAGTTTGTCCCTATTGGACATTCCATTACCAAGCACAAATCCAATCAGTAGGCAAAGAGAACAAGTCCAACTTAACATCACAAAGACATAATACTAGTAACTTTCTACTATGAGTTGATGCAGACTAAAAATATCATCTTAATATTCTTTAGCAAAAGGAGAATTATTTTAATTTTAATTTGTTGTTATTAGTTTAAGGTTTAATTCTTAATAAGATCTCCACCTTAACATCACAAAGACAGACATGATAGGTATAATAATAAAACACTTTCTATTATGAGTTGATGCAGAATAAAAAATTATTTTAATTTTCTTTATTAGAAAAGAGAATTATTTTGGTCTTCATTTGTCCTTATTAGTTTAAGTTAAAATTTTTTAAGGAATAATAAGATCCTTATTGAATAATATTCTATTCTTGCTTTAGAAGTTTAGATGAAATTCCTATTTAATTAATATTTGGATTTCAGGCCTTTTTCTATATATATGTTTCTGTTATCAATGTTTAAGGAAGAAGATAAGACTAAATTTTTAGGTGTGAATTATCTAAGTGATTTCTACATCTATCTGGCTATCCTTTATTTAAATTCCTTATTTTATTTTTTAATTTCCAGCCCTGAATTCAAACTTCTAGTAGAACTATTTTCATTTTATAAGTGCTTAACCAAATAGCTGCATTCTTTTGTTCATCCTATATCACTGAATACAAACAACCAAAGCTTGAAACTAGCAAACATAAGATTCACGACAAAAGATTCATTTAAAATTTTTAAGTTCAGTTCTCACTTGTGTAAAGCTAATATTAGTGTCTATATAAACATCTGCACCATCTCTAGTAAAGACGGGATCGTCAGCAACCTACATTAAACATAACACATTAAAGTTAGTTCAAAGAGTAGATGATGGTCAAACTGTTAGAGCAACAACTAATACCAATAGTCACTGAAGATGCGACTTCAATAAGACAGGCATCAGGATTTTAGTTATCTAATAATGGTACATGGAATTAGGATCTGGGGCACATATAGCCTTTCTTAAGACTCAAAAATCTCCAAATAGCATAAGAACAGACAAGCAAGTCAAATTAAAATGTTTGAGTTATTAGGTTTGATATCGTAGCAGCAAAAGAACAGTGAGGAGTATCATACATTGTGTTGCAAATGTAATATATGCTCCTCAACAATTGTATAGGACAAATCCAAATCTCATTCCTTAGGGATTAAAATCTTCTTCTGGTATGTTAGGCAGCTATAAAATACATTTGCATCAGTGCAAACAAACACTCTATGTCAGATTAATTTATTGAGATGGGATATAAAAACAATAGGCTTTAGATGCAGAAGAGGATATCCAACAGCTCTCTATTTGATACTTGAGTCTCAAGAAAGTTAAATTACATTGATGAATGACCTCCGATCAAATTCATTCATATGCAACTTATATTAGATTATAATAAACAAGAGCAGGGAAAAGTTTCCAAGAAGTGAAATTGCACCTTTATGTTAATAAACAAATTGCCAGGTCGACTTCGCAGTCCCCCAGCATTGCCGGCTTCTGGTACACGTATAGTATCTCCAGAATCCACACCTAATTCATCCAGAAAAAAGCAAAGTATCTATTAGATGTCATAGATTACTTACAAGAACTTCTAATAAAAAGGTCATGCATAACATCGACATCATACTGCCAGTGGCATATGAATGTAAAAGCGTTCTAAATAAAGAAGCTTTTTTGTTACTCCATTCTATTTATGACCTCAGTTTGGCCTTGCGCCACTCTAGATAATCTGTCACATCTTTCTATTTTTCGAAAGGGCAGTTAAGTTAGAAAAAAGAACAGATACGCAGAAAGCCAAACTTGTAGCATCATTATCCGAAACCTCTGACACAAATCTTTCAATTCTACATAGTTAGCAGGTACAAGAAAAGGTCCTCATCATAAGTCATTGAAGGAAAAGAATTGCTTAGTCAAAACGATATGAACAAAAATAGTTCTCGCCATCATTCTTTGACTTCGTATCCAACGAATTCTCTTCTACGATAGGTAATTTATCAACAAGGGAATTTTTGGTATACCCATTTAACAAGGTTCCATCAGAAAAAGAGCAATTACAACCAACCTGCTGGTATTGTAACTTTGATTTCTTTGATTCCTTCAACAACACCTGATCCCTTGCACAACATGCAGTGTTCCTATCCCCAACAGCGACTCATCACAAGCAGTTTATGAGAATAAATAAAAAACCAGATAAAACTTTCATTGTGTGTTGACCTTGATAACCTGGCCTGATCCTTTACAGGTGCTGCATGTTGCCGTAAATGGAGGAATTGTGACCTAGCTCAAAACTTGAAATATCAGAAAAGGAACAAACATAAAATTGTGGAGTAAAATTGCGGAGTCCCAGATAAAGAGGAACCGAGCATAAAATAATTCTTTAATGGTGATTCACCCCACCATTAATATGGCCATACACCTTCAGAATACTTACTTTCCTCATACCTCTACATGTAGGACAAACTATTGCTTTTGCATCAATTGGATAGCCACGGCCATCTGCAGAATGGATGATAAGTGAACTACAAAAACAAATCATCTCTCATTTGAACCCTCAGGACTAAAAAAATGCACAAACATATTTGAGGAATTTAAGGATTTCATAAAGGTTTATGTGCCCAGAAAGTAATAATTTTACTCACCACAAGAATCACATGGTACATATGCATCAAAAGATATGTTTTTGGTGCAAACCCTTGCAGCTTCAGAAAAAGACAGCAACACCTCCACCTATAAAGATTTCAAAATAATATAAACAAGCTTTTAAGTTTGGAAGCAACGAGTATGAAACAAAGAAAAATTAAAGGGAAAAGGTTGACCTGAATATCAGATGCAAACTGATTTATTTCATCTTCAAATATCTGTAAGCAACCAAATGAACTGTAATTTAAAAAAACTGCCATGCCATAGAAGCTATCTCATCAACATGAAGCACAAAAGTGCTGTATCAAGAAGTACCTGGGAGAATATCTTTTGGAATGAATCAGAGAAATTACTGTTGTGAGAATATCTAAAACCCCCTGCATTACCAGCACCATATCTAAACTCTGATGCTCTATCAGCCCCATATCCAAACTCCTCTGCAGTATCAGCTCCATATTCTACATTAGTTGAACCTCCAGACCGCTTCTTCATTAGTATGAGTACCAAGAATTCAGTTAGTTTAAAACCCAGCAGCAGGGAAACGGAGCAAGTTCCTACAAATTACTAAACCAAAAATATGGAATGATTGATAAAGTCATAGAAATGGTGATTCGTACACTGTCATATTGTGCTCTCTGCTCAGAATCTTGCAGTGTCTGACATTACCATAAAAGTAATGAATATCATTGAGATAGATGATATGAAAAATTAATGATATGAAAAATTAATCCAGATTTTAGCTTTCTACACACACACACACACAAACATATAATTTGCATTCTGAAGTAGCAGAAAATCTATAATTTTGGAGTCTTGATGGAGCAGTAAAATGGAATGAAGAGCATAAGAAAACCAATAAAATGTGAATTCAATATGAGAGTAGTACGAACATCATAGGCTTCTCTAATCTGTTGAAATTTCCTCTTTGCAGAGGGATTATTCTTATTTGCATCTGGATGGTACTTCTTTGCAAGCTGCATATAATGATCCAAAACACTAAACATAAAATGTATAAACTATCTGCAAAAGAGTATAACAGAAAGACTCTCCAAAGGATTTGATAGATAAACAATGTACACTTAGTGTGACGCCACTTTCAATATTCCAGTTACTGAACATGCAAAAGACCATAAGTACCACTTACTGCCTTTTTCTTCCGGACAGACTCTCCAAAGGATTTGATAGATAAACAATGTACACTTAGTGTGACGCCACTTTCAATATACCAGTTACTGAACATGCAAAAGACCATAAGTACCGCTTACTGCCTTTTTCTTCCGGACATTTATTTCCTTTTCTTAATTACATGATCTTTACATTAAGATGGATCATAATTTTTAGAAAGCAGATTTAATCACAAACACTACTTTGACACTTATGGACTTGTCCATCTCATCTCTCACTCGCATTCTGCCCTCATTCTCATACCTCCCAAGATAACAGACATACGGAAAGAATGAAAATATCCAATCTAGCAATGTCGGAAAAGTAAAGCTCACTGAACGAAACGCCTTTTTAATCTCATCTCGACTGGCATTTTCAGGAACACCAAGAATTTCATAATAGGTTGGTTGTTTTGCCTCACAAGTTCCTGTGGCAAAAATTTCAAGAAAATTTTTTAATTCAAAGTCCCAGAAAAAGAGACGGAAATAAAAATCAAGTAAGTATTCAACCTTTGCAATACCTGAGGCATGAATTTGTCTTTCTTTCATCAGCCACATTTGAATTCTTCCACAATCACTCCACTTACCGCCCGCAAAACTCCAACTGTTCGGAACTTACCAAATACAAGAGGAAAACAACATCATGTGATAAGATAATGCGAGCGTGCAAGTTTATTTAACGTCAGACAAAATTTGCAGCATGCATATAGCTCACATCGGTCACGCAAAACATCTTGCCGCCATGTAGCAAATTCCCGAGCCGAAGCTCCTCGATCGACAACTGATTCCACCAGCAAATGCCGCCGGCACTGTAGAGAACAGAAAGAAGTCAAAACAGCATAGCACCAATTGAATCGAAGCATTCTGCCCGTTGTTGACTTACTTTTTCCACTACCCAACCATATCTCCTCATTTTAGAGTCTGAATTAAAAAGCTATGAAGAGTTACGGTTCTTAGCAATCGAGAACAGAAGAGAAAAGGAAGAGAGGAAGGTCTCGTCGGTCACTCGTACCTGGCAAGAAAAGAATTTTCTACAACCAATAATTACTTAAATTAATTAATTAAACGTTTACGGCGCTATTACGGCGTCGTTTAGACTGGACGTTAATATCTTTTCCGTGTCCCGCTCTTTTTCATTAAGAATAGGGCGTCCACGGAAGCGAGACGGTGGCCGTTGCCCTGTCATGGCGATACGATCGCTGGTACGCGGCGTCCGATGGTGAGCTTTCTTAATTATTTTCCTTTGTTAATCTTTTGTTTGACTACTAACGTTGTTAATTTCGAACCCAGCTCCTTGGAAGCCGGAATTTCACGGAGACTGATATGCACAGCGGCTGTTAACAAGAAAGGGTTGAGCCTTGGGAGTGAAATATTGAGATTAAAACATGAGATAAGCCCATCTATGTTAATCCAGAGATGGGTGGCTAGTGGCTGCAAGCTCACAATCTACGAGCTCAGGAACATCACTAAACAGCTCCTCAAGTCCACTCGCTACAACGACGCTCTTGAGGTCTTGAAATGGATGGACGGTCATAGAAGTTTCTGCTATTCACCGGTGGATCATGCCATGAGAGTGGAATTGATGGTCAAGACGTGCAATTTAGTAGAGGCTGAAGAGTATTTCAGGGTTTTACCTGATTCTGCTTCACGGAAGGCTGCTGCTTTCCCTCTGCTTCGTGGTTATGTGAAAGAAAGAGACACTAGGAAAGCTGAAGATTTCATGAGGAATCTGAATGAGTTGGGGCTGATTGTCAGCCCTCATTTGTTTAACGAGATGATGAAGCTTTATATGGCTACATCTGAGTACAAGAAAGTGCCTGCTGTTATTCTGCAAATGAAGCAGAATCATATACCACGAAAAGTTCTTTCTTATAATCTTTGGTTGAGAGCTTGTGAGGAGCTAGCTGGGATTGCTGAAGCAGAGGTGGTTTACCGAGAAATGATGGATGATGAAAATGTTCAAGTGGGTTGGAGTACCCTATCTACTTTGGCCAATATGTATATAAGGGCAGGTGCTTTTGAGAAAGCCTTTTCAGCACTTAGATGTGCAGAAAAAAAGCTTTCTACCTGTAATCACCTTGGCTATTTCTTCATCATGACACAATATTCCTCGTTGAAGAACAAAGAGGGAGTTCTAAGGCTTTGGGATGCTTGTAAAGGAGTTAGTAGGAAAATGACTTGTGCTAATTATTTAAGGTTGTTGACGTGCTTGATAAAGGCAGATGGCCTTGTAGAGGCCGAGAGGGTGTTCATGGAATGGGAGTCCAACTGTAGGAAGTATGATATTAGAGTCTCTAATGTTCTTCTAGGCGCATACATGAGGAATGGGATGATAGAAAAAGCTGAGTTATTTCACCTCTCCACATTGGAAAAAGGTGGGTGCCCAAATTATAAGACATGGGAGATTCTCATGGAGGGTTGGGTTAAAACCCAACGGATGGATAAAGTCATCAGTTCAATGAGAAATGCGTTTGCAAGGTTCCAACATTGTAATTGGAGGCCATCACATGGTATGTTACTGGCCATCGCAGAGAATATTGAGAATCATCAGAAACTTGAGGATGCCAATTGCTATATTAAGGTTCTTCATCATCATGGTATTGCAACTTTACCACTGTATAAAGTAATTCTTAGAATGCACATCCGGGCTGGTATATCTGCTCTGGACACCGTCAAAATGATGGAGAAGGATAATACTGAGATGGATGACGAGGCTTTGGCACTTGTTAGAAGCTCCTGCTCCAGCTAACCAGCAGTGTAGACATCTTCCATTATATGGATTGTTGAAGAGGATAGTAAGCAATTCTATAACTTATCTAGTATCCCTGTTAGTGGACCAGATACCGACGAGAATAGCATCTAAGGTTGCAATTTGAGGAATCGGCAAATTCTGGAGCCAAAGGAAAACAAGTGAAGTTCAAACCTGAGTACTAAGTTCGAGTACTAAAATGATGCTGTTGTGATTTTTCACACGAAATGGAGATCTACCAAGATTAAATGGATTTATATCTGCGCTTCCTGGGCAAGGAAATGATGACAGAATTGATACCTTAGGACTTTAATTCTAGGTTTTAGACAAACCAAGCATCAAATTATGGGATTGTCTCAATAGCAGTCAAGTGTACGTCCATGAACCATGATCTACCTGTGCCAGTCAACCCCCTACTAGCCAAATTAGCAGATATGTTCCCACCAATAGCTAATGGTATACTTTTTCTCATAGCCAACATGGTTCCTGCCTATGGGAACTTTAAGGAATTTGTTGATTGCTGAGGAATTACATGTCACTGCTTTCACCATATAAAACCTTGTGTGTCCCTTAACGACTCTGTTTAAAAAGTCTCATAACTTTTAGATATATATATATCAACTCTCCGGAAGGCACATCCATTGGCTTGCGTCTGAAGAGTCACTTCTCCTATAGCAATTCTTCTTATGCTTGGGCTTGGCTTAGGCCTTCTTTGTAGCAACTTCGGTGTCCATTATTGTGATCATGCATTTGAATATGTTGGTGGCAAATGTGTTAACAGAACTTAGAAAGTTGAAGGTTGGACTTTCGTTACGGTTATCCTATGTTGATATCTTGTATATAATATGAAAATATTGTGTTATTGGTTCAGGTGATAGTAGAGTTCCCAGTTACGATCTCACTATCTTTTAATGCAACATACATCTGTATTAAATATTAATAACTAAGTTACATAAAAACCAGCCTTTAATAAACATAAAGAAACAAGAAATATTTTATTGTTTCATATTTTAGAACTAAGGCTCCGATATATTGAGATCAAAGAACTCCAGAAGCAATCCAGGTTTTGAGAACGCAGCTCTAAGTGGATGGGGCAGTTAATGTTTTGCGGAAGCCTCTGTTAAGCTCTAACAACCTGTCCAATGGAGGCAGGCATTGTTTGACGATAGGAAGTTCCAGAAAAAACGCAAACCAAGCAGCAAGCAGAGGCATGGTCTCTTCGTCTATCAAGTTGACATTTGTAATCTGCTCAACTATTCGAGCCCAGATTCCTATCCATCCAGCAGCAACATCCACGAAGCCTATTGTTTCTCCTCCGAAGAATTGCTTCCCCTGAAGTGCACCTTCCAGAGTCTTGAGATGCTCTCGAGCCTCTTTTGCAGCCGTGGCTTTCTCTTCACCTTCTGTGACAAACGAACGCATAATTGCAGGGACGCACTGAATACAATAAACGATTATGCATCAGTTGATCATAAACTGTTTAATAAACCCTCAGCACAAGATTCATTAAACCGTGACGGAACCAACCCTTTGAATTATGACTTCTATATCCACCATTTTGATATTCAAATTCGACCATGGAAGGATATGCAATCAGTTGTAGTATAGTATTTGACTTACATAATAGTAATACCGCCATTGGCCATTCAGCTCTAATACAAAGATTCTAAAGCAAAAGGTTCCACCACAGTCGAGTAGCACGCATACCTTCTCATCTGCAAATTCGGCCCAAAAGCGGGCTTCGGCCCTTTCATGGGGATCCTGAGGGAGGAGTGGATGTTGTTTCCACACATCGTCAATATACTCGATGATCACAAGAGACTCTGCTAATGGTTTACCTCCATGGACAAGGACTGGAACCTTTTCATGAACAGGGTTGTACTGTAGGAGCAGATTACTCTTTTCTGGAAGATGCTCTTCCACGTACTCGTATTCAACCTCTTTCAGCTTCAGAGCCCACTTAACTCTGATGGTGTAAGGACTAGCCCAGTAGCCAAGCAAGGTTACACCTTGAACCATTTTTAATCTGTGTTTGCTGAATCCTTTATGTGCAACGCTTATAATAGCCAAATAGCCGCCAGAATAAACTGTTTGATGATGGTCACAAGGTCAGGTTCGTTGATTGATGATAATGACTGGAGCACAAAATCCTACCACACGCCACCGGTGCTCGCAACAAGTGGCAGAAAACAGATCGCCACTCCTTCCCAGCATCTTCCTATTCGTTGGAACAAGATTTTCTATCTAATACTATTCTGTCTTATTCTGTCTCATAAAACCTCAGCTATTTATTTTGCCGGACTCACGCGAGACCTACATGAGATCCACATAAATAAATGGTTGAGATTCAATAGACACAATAAGACACTATAATTTTAGACAGAGGATCTAGATTCCTATTCGTGAGCAACGTCAAAGGTTACTGTTTCACGGGAATTTGTAGTTATTCTCACGTACGAATAATAACTATAATTAATATAAAAGATATTTTAATTATTATATAAATATAAATTAATAACAATATAAATATTAGAAGTATTGTAATTTTATTATATAATAAATAATAATTATCTCAAAATTTTTAAATAAAAAGAATAATAAATATCTGTTATTTTCTAACAATTATAATTTATAACAAGAGTTTGTGGAAAAAAATTAACTAAAAGTAAAACCTGAAATAAAAATATTTACAATTATATTACATATATAGAATTTAACATATACATCAAATATAAGTAAAATTAAAAAAAGACGAGAAATAAAACTTGAATTTCATTCAATCAGATACAGGATATCTACTATAATTGCATTAACTTCAATTCTTATTTAGAGCAAAATTCTCACTATTAAGAGAAGTTTTATCTTCGTTATCTTTCAAATTTATTGCACCAAATGACATGTCAATGCTAAATCTCTTCTAAGTCATTCTCATATATCAAACTCGATTTTGTTATAAACTCAATCAGAAAAGATCAATATTAACAAAACAAATTGAATCTACTGAACTACTTGTTCTATTAAGAGTCCCGGTAAATAATAAAATTAAATTACTAAAAAATATATCTAACTTAATAATGATAATAATATACCTTTTCCAAAAATTTAAATTGTATTGAACAAAGACAAAGTCAATCAATCTTTTGTGTTTTAATCTATTCCTTTTCTAATAATAGATGAATTCAAAGTATTTTGCACTCATACATTGACTTAGAATTCGAATCGCAAACCTTTGCAATTATGGAACATCACTTCTGAATTGATTACACCAAGAAATTGTAAGCTATAAGAAAACAAAAGGAGCATTATAAACAAAATAAGTAATGATTAATTTTCAACAAGTAATAAAAGTGAAAAAAATACTTGGATTAAGTTTTGCTCTTTGATGAATAGCAATTGGCATCTCAAAATCTCCAAAAACCTACTTATAAATCTCCACTTGTGAGCTTAGGAGATCTTGTATCATTTCATTGGCAATAACTGTTGTAATAGTTAATAACATTCTCCTATTAACTTTAAGTTTCTTTTTAAAACCTGATCTAAAACAAATAATAGGATTTTAAAATGTCTTAAGTGCAAACAACGGAGAATAAAGTTGTCTTTCTCATCTTTTATTGATGATTGGAATATAAGGTATGTACAAAGAAGACCTATTTTTCATATTGGCCTTAATTGCTTCTATCGCCCTCTCTATGATATCATAAAAATAACTCATTATTATCTTTTCATTACTATCAGCTATACGAAATACCCTCACCAAAAACTCACAAACTTGAATAAAAAATTGACATTTAGACCAAAATTAAGTTTCTTCAAGTATAATTCTGGAAACTTCCAATTGAACATTAGACTTAGCATGTTAAGATATAACTCACTTATCACTTATAAGTATTTGTCTTAACTCTTTCTTCATCATAATAAAACACTGAAGTGATAAGAAATTTGTTGCAAATCTTGTAACAGCAGAACATCACAAATTTTATCATTAGTGAAATCCTTTCTCATTAAATTCAAGACTCATACATGATTGTAGATGAACTTGGTCAATTTTTTTGCTTTCTGCACAGTCTCATCAATAATAAGAAAATACCTAGCATCCCCTATATTTTTCAACATTAAGTTAATGCAATGTGCAATACAAGGAGTCCAAAAAAGAATTATACTTACTTTGTAATCTTCTTCCAATCACTTTATAACCGAAATCATTGTTAGTAAAGGAACTAAACAATATTTTCTAGTCTTACTTCATTCAAAACTTCATCGAATATTTCAAATAAAGTATCAACATTCCTAACAAGATCAAATGCAACAATACATTTTAAAAATATTAAGTCCTTTGCAAAATAAACCAAAAAATTAATAATAAGTTTATGTCTCTTATTTGTCCAACCATCACACATGATTGAACACATATAAGTAACCCAAGTCATTCTTTTTTCAACCAAATAACTTTCAATTTTATAAACAAAACTGTTTAAAATTTTACCTCTGTAGTCATCAATAGAAAGAATTTGTATCCTAGACCGTAAGAGACTATAGCATCTACTATAGGCTGATAATAATAAGAATGAAAGCATTTAATGTTATACCTAAATCATGTCGTCATCTAGGCATTGCCACATCCATATTATAAGTCCCTTCTTTTGATTGTAAGACACTATGAATTAAAATTTGAGCTCCGGGAGTTATGTGGTGCAAAAAAATTCAACACCTACTTTCTTCTTTTCCTAACATTAGGTCCAGATGAAACATTCACTTCCTATTGGATAGAAACACAGCCACCTTCAACATTTTTACTATCATCCTAAACACCAACAAACGAACTTCCACTACCAATTTAATAATTCAATCCCTCTCTTCTATCTTTCTTGTGTTGATACTCTTCAAGCAAAGTCTTCATTTGTCATTTCACATCAAGACTCACTTTTTAATTGGTAGGTCAGGTCACTTTTTAATCTGTTTGAACCCCAGCTAAATGTTTCTTTAATCTGATGATTCCTCCACCTTTCAAAGGCTTGTTACAAAACAAGTAAATGATATGGTTCCTCATATCGAGGACCAATGCAACATGATTCTAAGCAAGGTCACTGTATCTTCCTGAAATGGTTGAATTATCCGGAGTACTTGAGCTTCCTTCCATTTATCTATAAAAATAAAGGAAGACATATATCAAAATAAAAATACATAATTTCATTATCAACTACTATCACAAAATATGTATTGTTTAACTCAAAAGTCCAAACTAAGATAATTATACAATACATATATACATTTTTATATAATATAACTCATTGTGTATGATTACATCATTCAACTGTAGGAAAATCCTGGGGTGTCCATCACATGGAAACAGTGCGGAAAACAAAATTTTTTTGTTCCGGGAAGTTCCCGAAAGCCAGGATCCGTGTGTAAGTATAATCAGTCAAACCATAACGACCAAAGGAGACCGTCTCTAACGGTATCCACGCAGAGGTCGGAAACCTAACCGGGACAAACCCTTTGACCCGGGAATAGCTAGAATAATTAAAGACTGCTAGATCTTACCTTATTCTAGGAGAGCTTAGGATTCAACCTTGAAGAAGTAGCTTGAAGATGAATGAGATGAGAAAAACCTTTGATGATCGATGGAGAGCTTAAAGGAGGAGAACTCTTCTCTTCCTTTTATGGGTTTGCAAATAAACGATTCAATAAATACATTAAAATCATTGTTTCACAATACCCAATTCAATCAGCACAAGATAACATAATTAATTCCTAATGAGAGAAAGAAACAACAAAATTGGTGAACTACACTTAACTCGGGTCGTCGGTGTTACCTCTGAACCAGTTTCGAGATGTCTAGCCCTTAATGGATCTCTCCCAAGAAAATGCTTTAACCCTTATTACTTGTCCCAACTGAAAACCCCTTATCTACTCTCTATTGTGCCTCCCTTCTCTGTTCACTACTGTTCTATCTTCATTTAATGAATTAATATCCAATCCATCTACAGTGTTCACCCCTCTTAGTTACTGTGCATTTCCATTAAATTTGCTCCCTACATCTAAAAAATGTTTGCGCTTTTGTAGGACATCGACATGAAATGTAGAGGATATGTAGATATCGTTTGCATTTTGTCTAAATGATTTGCTCATTTTATTTATTCCTTCCTAGTTATTATATGTGTTATCATTTTTGCTGGGTGTATGGTGTTGTGTACAATGTCATTTTTATGTAGGCTTCCATGTCTCTTGCATGTTGTTTCATACTTTCCTACTTACTACTCTCCTTTTGATTTACCAACCTTTAAATCCACATGCATAGGGCTGTCCCATCTCATGCCTAAATCTTCTTTGTATTTTCAACATATATCTCCTTTCTTGGCATTTTCTTGTCTTCTTCTTACTCCATGAAGACAATTCGTACCAAAAATAATATATAAATTAAAGTGAGTACCTTAAGCATTTTCAAGTCAATAATCGTTAAGTGTTATAGATTAATTTCATAATCAATTAAGTACTTATCAAAAGGTTACAAAGAGAAACCAAAAACTTCAAGAATATAATAAGGAATTGAATTTGAAGAAGCCATAACCAATTTGAGAACTCTAAGAGAGTTGGTTGCACCAAACTTTACTAAAAAAACCCTTATGCATTATCTTTCCAAATTTTGTTAAACACATTACTTTTGAGCTTAAGTTTGCCTTAATCTGCCTTTTTCCTAACTTTCATGGTCTTGTAGGTAAGGATGCTCATAAGCATCTCAAGGAGCTCGATATGATTTATCTTAGTATGAAACCCCCAAGGTCGATGGATAAGCATATTATATTGAGAGCCTTCCCCTTTTCACTAAAGGATGTTGCAAAAGATTGACTTTTTGATCTACATGTAGGAAGTGTAAGCAAATGGATTAAAATTAAGAGTTTTTTTGGATAAATACTTTCCATCATCAAAGACAGTTAGCATAAGGAAAGAAATATGTAGAATCAAACAACATTATAAAGAATTCCTTTATGAGTATTAGGAGCATTTTAAGAAGTTATGTGTCAGTTTCCCTCACCTTAATATCATGGAACAACTCCTCATCTAATACTTATACAAAAGATTATTTCCTATAGATAGGACCTTAGTAAAGGTAGCAAGAAGTGGAGCACTATGTAAGACTCCTATGTAGACCAAAACTTTAATTGAAGGCATGGCCATGAACACTCAATAATTTGGCATTCGTAATGATGTTTGTAGGGTAAATGAGGTAAATAGTTTATCCATAGAACATAATTTAGATGAATAGCATCTTTCGTTAAAAGAATTAATGTCGAGAAGGCACAGGTTAAAGCTTGTCGTATATATGCAAATGTGAACTATTCGACGAATGAGTGTCCAACTCCACAAGATAGAAACATAGAGAATATCAATGCTACAAAGGGGAATTTTGTCCAATCAATACAACCAAGAGTCTCAAACTTATAAACCAGGTTGAAGAGATCACCGAAACCTTAGTTATAGAGGGAATATGCAATATAACTAGGTCACAAAGAGCACAACAACTCCTACCTAAGCCACAAGCCTCTTCATCCAACTCAGGTACATCTCTAGAAGATATAGTTAAGTCTCTTGCTACTAATACTCTGCATTTTGAATAGTATGTAAAATAATTTTAGCAAGAGACAAGATCTCTGTTGGATCCCGTTTCTAGAGCCCAACATCAGACATGGGATCATGAGGCTCGAACGTGGAGGGAGGCTTAGAAGTTTAAAATTTAGAAGAAAATTCCCTCGGAAGCAAAGGCAGGCATCGTCGCAGCGAACTGTGACTTCGCCACGATGAACACATGCAAGAAAATCCCGTGGATCCCTTGGGATTTTTACGCTGTGGCGAACGATTTAACTTTCGCCGCGGTGAACCTGCATTTGTATTTTTGCTGTGATGAACTCACTGTGCCAGCAAAAATAAAAATCTTCGGATTAATTACGCTGCGATGAACCATTGGCTTTACTGTGACGAAAGCCTTAAAGCAAAACCAAAAACCCAAAATTGACATACCTCATTTAATGCAACTTAAACATTTTCAACTACTTAACCCCAACATTAACTCTAGTGAATGCAACCATAAATCTCCCAACAACCATTCTCAATTCAAACCCAAAAAAAATGAACTTATATATAAGCCCATGCAATTTTCAAAATCTGAATACTTTGTGAAAACATGAAAAATAATAGACAACTCCAATCATACATTTCATTAATATTTAAAAGGAGAGTTTTACAAAGCTTTAATAGGTATTTCAAGCCACATTACATCATAATCCCAAAAATACATAGCTTGCAAAAAGTAGAATCTCTCAAAATGCAACTAAAGCTTTGTTTTATAAAAACTAACTTCCAAAGCAAAAATAAATCTAGTTGGAGTGATGCCTTGACTCTTGACTACTCAATCTCTCGCTCTTCACCTGTAGATGGGATGGAATGGGAGGGGGTGAGGTCAAAGCTCGTGGGTAATAAGTTTATAATGGAGAATTAAGCAAAACTATTGAAAAGGTTCATTTATCAAAGAAAATTCTTATTAAATCATGAAATGTATAGTTCTCAAATTCACAACCAAGTCAACAAAAACACAAATCATGAATGCATAAACTTGTTCACAAAATCATAAACACATAAACACACCATAATGGTTTGGGTGTATCCAAAACAGAACGTACTACACATTTCTACATAGTGGTCATGTGTAGCCGTGAACAGAACGTACTAGCGCAATCCCACTTAATGGTCTTGCGTGGGAGTCTGTGAAGGAACTCCATGCCACTAGCAGGCAGGCAGGAGAAACCTTTGTCAATATGCACATGACTTCACTTAGGGGACCACCACAAACCTACATAACATGTATTTCATGACTTGCACATATATAGCCCAAAAGGAACTTTTCGAAAACATGATGTTCATAAGCATCATATATTTCAAAACCATTTCTATATTCATCTCATAATCATCAATAATTCAAGTACCAAACATGTAACAATTTATTAGATCAATCAAAAGAAATAATGTAACAAGTATGAAGCAATTTGAAATCATTTTATTTTCTTGCTTTGAAAGAAAAATATTCATGGCTTAGTAACTCTAATATAAACATGAAACCCACCTTGAATTACTTGCTTAAATCTTGCTCAAAGATATCCTTCCTCTTGCTCCTCTTCTCTCTCTTGCCTCACTTGATTTCCTTAAACAATAACCAAAATTCCATTCAATTTGGCTTAGGAATTGGAAAGTCATACCTCAACAATTTAGACTATTTCTAAAGTTGAAACCGAAAAATATATTCTTAACTTCCATCCAAAAATTTAGATTCTTAGAGACTGAATTTAGACTTGATTCCTTCATAACATGTGTAGCCTTATATCTCTAGTTTACACCAAATTAAAAATTACTCTATTTAGATAACTACACAAAACGTTATGCTCAAAATACCAAAACATGTTTAGTACTGAAAAGTAACTTTTCCAGAAACTCATACCGAATACAAGTTTTTTGACATTCTTCATCTTTTTACTTCCCATCTTTTACATATAACCCATCTAAACACTAAACCAACACTTCTACTTCATTTTCAACTTCATTTTAACCACAAAATCATACATAAACACTTCATGATCTATCTTGATCATTAACCCTAAAAGAGACACTTGCCTATAGCATTCACTAACAACTTCCCACACATGTTAAGCTACATTTGAGTTTCATCTAACCAAACAAGATGGAATAATGCTCATACTTACTTGTTGGTGCTTCAAATTCTTCAAAATCTTCAAGATTTCCCAAAACCCTAGCTTTTCTCTCTTTTTCTCTTCTTCTTCCTCTCTTCCACGATTTTGTTCCTCTTCAAACAAAACCACACTTTCTTCTTTCACTTTTACCCTAATTGCATAAGCAAAGTCCATTATGCCCTTCCATGTAGTGCCTTAGCCTCTCAACCTTAAGTGATCTTCCAATTTTGCCCTTATACATTTTTACTTCTTCAATTTAACTTACACCATACTATACTCTAACTTAATCTTAATTTCTCCATTTAATACTTCTAATTCCATCAATCCAAGAAACAAATCCTCTCAACATTGACATGTTAATTAAACTCCAAACAAAATAATTTATCTAGCAAAACCACAAAATTTAATCGATTCATGCTTAATAAAATCAACAAAAATTTGGGGGTCAATAATCTAAATTTTAAAATACAAGGTTTAAAATCTAGAATTTGGAGAGCTAGATAGGTCAGATAGTGATAACTCTCAATTGCTTAGAATCAAAAAGAAAAAGGAATTTGCTATCTCAATCGTAAGTAAATATAAAGAATGTTAGTGAGGTGACCTTGAGTGGCAAGGAGCTTGAGGATCATAAGAGGACTCCACCAAGGATGGCCAATAAGGAAGAGATTAAAAAGGAGTTAGGAGAAAGAGGAAACCCTTTGTCTAGCTCAAAGGTAAATTACGAATGTCCTAATATGATTAAGACTAACCCTCTACCATACTCTAGCACATTGACAAAATTGAACAAGGAGGAAACAGATAAGGAGATATTGGAGACTTTTCAAAAGATAGAAGTAAATATATCTTTGCTGGATACAATCAAATAAGTGCCCAAGTAGGCAAAATTCCTTAAGGAATTATGTACCTATAAGAGAAAGTTGAGAGATGATGAGAAAGTGATGATGGGTGAGAATGTTTCTGCAGTCTTTAAAAATAAAATACCTCTGAAATACAAGGATCTAGGAATGTTTACCATTCCCTGTACGATTCTCTGCTAGATTTAAGAGCATCAATCAATTTTATGTCTCACTGTATCTATGATTCTTTAAACTTAGGCCTTTTAAAAGAGACCAATGTTATTATACAATCAACTGAATATACCCATGCTTATCTTGATGGAGTTGTTAAGGATGATATGGTGCAGGTGAATAAGTTAGTATTTCTTGTAGATTTTTATATGGTGGATATGAATAATGAAACCTTATATAATCTGATACCTATCTTACTAGGGAGACTATTTCTTTACACGAACCAAACTAAGATAGATGTTCATAAGGGCACCCTCATAAAGGAATTTGATAGGGAAGTATTTCATTTCAATGTTTTTGATGTTATGAAACATCCTCAATATGATCATTTTGTTTTATTTATTAATGGGATTGATTCCTTACTGTAAAAATTGTTTAAGTTAAATTATAGAGATCAATTATAAGCAATTTTGACCAAGCATCTGGAGTTGGAATGATGTTAAGTCGAGAGAGGAGTTAATTAAGCTGGTGGCTACCTTACATTCTTTGAAAACCTCTTTACAAGGTATGAACTTGCTTCTATACAGTTACCTGGATCTTACCAGAGACTATTTCCTTCTAATATGTGGGTACCTGATGTGGCACTAAAACCACTACCCACCCACTTGAATTATGCATTTTTGGGAGATAATTAAACTCTTTCAATAATTATTTTTGCAATTTTAATTTATGATCAGGAAGCTAAACTAGTTTGAAATTAAGAGAGCACAAAAAGGTCATTGGATGGAGAGTTGTAAATATTCAAGGAATAAACCCTTTTACATGCACGCATTGCATTTTGCTTAAGGAGGATGCTAAGTTCGATAGGTAACCACAACGTAGGTTGAATCCTCTAATAATGGAAGTTGTGAAAAAAGGAAATACTAAATTTTATCGACGTTGGAGTCATTTATCCTATCTTTGATAGTAAGATGGTAAGTCCGATGTAATTGATTCTAAAGAAATTTGAAATTATAGTGGCGGCTAATCAGGTTAGTGAGTTAGTTCCCAACTGTGTGAAAATTAGGTGGTGAGCATGCATTGATTATAGAAATTTGAATGTTGTAAATTGTAAAGACCATTTTTCCCTTCTATCTATTGATCAAATGCTTGAAAGACTGGGTGGATATGAAGATTAATATTTTCTAAATGGATTCTTAGGTTACCTTTATATCCCTTTTGCACCAGAAGACCAAGAAAATACAACCTGCATATGCCTATTTGGTACATCTGCTTATTGATTGATGTTGTTCTATTTATGCAATACACCCGTCACTTGCTAAAGATGTATAGTGACTATTTTCTCTAAGTATGTTGAGAAGATCAGAGAGGTATTTATGGATTATTTTAGTTTCTAAGGTTCTTCTTTCGACGATTGCTTTGAGAATTTTGCACTAATTTGGACAGATGTGTTAAAACTAACCTTGTACTCTTTTAGGAAAATTGCATTTTATGGTAGATGAAGGTATAGTTTTAAAACAAGTTGTATTTTCTAAGGGTACAAACGTGGAAAAATCTAAAATTGATCTCATTTTTGTTTTAACTTATCCCTCAAATATGCAAGCAGTTCGATCTTTTCTTAGCCATACAAGTGCTTACCATAGGTTCATCAAGGATTTCTCAAACATAGCCTCTCCTCTATATAAATTGTTACAGCCAAATGTCCCTTTTAAGGGTGATGATAAGTGTAAGGAGACGTTCGACAGACTTAAGGAGCTCTTGACATCTGACCAGTAATTCAACCTCCAAATTGAAGCCTTCCCTTTAAGATTATGTGTGATGCAAGTGATTATGCAATGGGGTCGGTTTTAGGACAAAGAGTGGGCAAAGCTTCTCATGCCATCTTTTGAAAACTTTAAGTCCACCCCAATTGAATTATTCCATAACTAAAACAAAGCTTTTATCTATTGTATTTGCTTTAGAAATATTTCAGTCATACTTTTTAGGCACTAAATTCATTTTTACTCCGATCATGCAACTTTAAAGTACTTGATCACAAGAAGGAAGCAAAGTCAAGGTTAATCAAATGGATTCTAGAAGGAAGCAAAGTCAAGGTTAATCAAATGGATTCTCATCCTTCATGAGTTTTATTTTAAAGGTAAAAGAATTCATTGAGACATAAAGGGCAATTTCGGTCTTTATAAACCTTGATCAAGCAAAAGAAGTACAATGCTAATACATACAACCTTAGGGAAAAGCTAGGAAGTTAGAGATTCCATTGTCTTTTTAAGAAAGAGCTCAGGGATTCTTTATTATGATGGGCTACTATGTGTCCCTTATCCAACAAAGAAGCTTGTGAATTAGGACATACTTATCTATTATAACCTTGTTAAACAATCTCTAGTTTCTTTCTCTCCAAATGGCATTCCTATAAGAATTCAATTTGGAATAAAAGATATGAGGGAAAAAATGTGGTTGTTGATCACCTTAGTCATTTGATGAGAAAAGAAGATGATATTCCTTTAATAGAAATATTCTAGATGAATATTTATTTTTCACCAATTTGACACCTCCATGGTATGCATATATCATGAATTTTTTATTTGCTAACAAATTACCTATAGGTTTGTCAAAAGCTCAAAGGAACAAATCAAAAAGTAAAGCTAAGTATTATATATGGGATGACCCCTTTCTATAGAAGCACTGTGCAATGAAATGCCTTCTATCTTAACCATTTGTCATTTGTACGCTTGTGGAGGGAACTTGGGGGTAAAAAGCACTGTCTGTAACATTTTGGAAACCAGTTTTTACTGGCCTTACTTGTTTAAGGAGACATATATCTTTTATTAGTTATACGACAGGTGCCAATAATTAGGTAACTTGTCCCATAGAAATTAAATGTCACAAACCCTTATTTTTATGTTTGAGGTATTGATTTCATGAGATCATTTCCTCTGTCTTTTAGATTTCATTATATCTTTCTTATAGTTGATTATGTCTCCAAATGGGTTGAAGCTGAAGCCTAAAAAAATAATGATGCTAAAGTTGTTGCAGTTTTTGTCAAGTCTAATATCTTTTCTAGGTTATGCCAAGAGCCATCATAAATGATAAGAGAACCCACTTTTTGCAATATAATGATGGAAACTTTGTTTTAAAAATATTATATCATGCATAAGGTTTCCACCTCCAACCTCCCCAAACTAGTGGCTAAAATAAGGTATCCAATAAAGAAAAAAAGTTGATTCGGGACAAAACAATTCAACGTAATAGGAAGGAATGCAGCTTGAGGTTGGAAGATGCACTATGGACATATAGGACAACCAATAAAACCTCAGTTGGTATGTCCCCATATTGATTGTTGTTTAGGAGATCATGTCATATTCTTATGAAGCTGCAACACAAGGCATATTGGGATATCAAAAGTTGTAACACAAACAATGATGGGAAGACTCCATAGAAAGCTACCATTACAAAAGCTTAAAGAGATGCAGAACCCTCTTATAAGAATGCAAGGATAACTAAGGAAAAGACCATAAAACATCAAACAAGAATATATTAAATATGAGATAAACTTATGATCAATTATGTATCTATTAGTATCCTTATGGTATCTATTCATAATTTTAAGGAAATTTTAGGTATGGTTATTAGTAAAAACAAAAGTCATATGATCATTTTTGCTAGTGCACATCATCTAGATTAGTGCCTTTCATCCATCTTTGGACTTTAAGTTAAACATCCCCCTTTCATATATATTAGTTTACCCATATCCATCAATACAAAATTTATCTCCCTTTGATTGAGAAGATTAAAAAAAGACTTAATAATTGGTGAAATAAAGTATTATCCTATAAGGAAGGTTACAATTTATCAATTTTGTTCTAAACTCTCTCTGCATCTATTAGTCTTCGCACTTTTTCCTCTGGGTTAGACTCAAAAAATAAAGAAGTTATTAAGAAGGTTCCTACATGCTAGGGATCAGGAAAATAATGCTAAAGTTAATTGGAAGAAAGTTTGTAAACCAATAGAAGAAGGGGGCCTAGGAATCGCCCTAATCAATTTGAGTAATAGTCTTTATAAGAAGGAAACCATAGAAGCTACTAGAGAATAAGGGCTCAATTTTGGTTAAGTAGATTCACAATTATGATTTATAATGGAAAAGTTTATAGGAGATCAACAACAAATCCTTTCTCTCTTGTTTTTTTTCAATTATTGAAATCTGGAGGGATTGTCCAAGAACATCAAGAGTAACACGAGAAATAATGAATTGACTTCTTTTTTACTTTGATTACAGGAACAATGTTAGACCATTACACAACCCTTAAGTAATGCCTACAATCTTGAGCCAATACATGATGGAAAGAAGCAATGTTTTAAGCAATACTTCTTTTTTTATTCTAGGAACTATTACAGGCTTCAGTTGATTCAACAATTAGACCAGTAGTTTCACAAGTTATTTTAAGGAGAAGGTATGGACCAATTCCAACCAATAAAAAAAATGTTCCTACTAAACTCAAACATATATTAACAAAATATGATATTAACTCTAAGAGCGATAACTCTTACATTTTTCTTAGAATTTATTTAAAAAATTTTAAAAAATTCTTATAAAGTAATCCTTAAAGGTAGGGGAGAAAATCTAGCTTGGTTAGCTGTCTGGAATAATAATCCGTTGCCTAAGGTTCCTTTTCTTATATGGTTGGTTGCTAGGAATAAAGTAGTCATTGCAGATAGTTTAAGCTTTCACAACCTCACTAGTAATTGTTACATATGTGAAAGAGCCATGGAACAAATTGTAAATTCTCCTATGATATTTGAAGATATGTGTCATCTTAATAACCCCATTCTTAACTACTTGGAGTTCCTGATATGGTTGCATTTGAATAGAAACATTTTCAAAGGGAATATGGTGAATTTTATGATAACTTTTGGCTTATACCTTTACAAAATTAGGAAGGAAAGCAATGTTAGAGATCTATGAAAAACAAACAAACTAAACTCCCTCAATAGATCAAGGAATAACATATATTAAATAAGGAAGTTAAAAGGTGCAATGGTATGGTTGCTTTGCCATATAGATTGGATTTGACTTTGGATTAAATGATACTCAGGTTCGGTGATTCCATTTCTTATTTTAAGAAAGCACTAGGAGGGATTATGCTTGAATAATATGAATGTTTAGTGAGAAATTGTTTAGGTTGGTGGGTATAAAAATCCTTATAGTCTAAAGAATGGTGTCTGGTATATGTATGATGGCCATATGTTGCACCTTGAAGAATATATTAGGAGTATGCCTTTATGCCTACTGAATGACTGGTGAGGTTTCAATGTTTGATGTACATCTTCTTAGTTGCCTTTTTGTATAACAACTATGTAATGTTTCCTTAATGAGTTATTCTTTACTTTTCCAAAAAAAAAAAAAAGATATTTGACAATTAAATGTTGTTGGGTGGAATTCATTATAAAACATAAGAGTATATCATTTATTTTGTTAAGAAGACATCCAATCTCGTTGTAAAGTTAATCATGGGTATAATCATTAAAGAAATGGTAATATAGAATGTTAATCTCTACTTTGAAAGAAAGGAGTGTTGTGAGATAAGTGAAGAAAATTATTATTAAATATTTTTGAAGTGAAAAGGATTAATTTAAGAGATATGAATATAGTTGCTTATATGTCTAATGATATCACAAGATAATAAATCTATCAACGTAATATTTCTTTATTACTTAACACTTAAACGTAATATTTATATTATCAATAATGATTCACAATAAGTTTTAATGTACTCTGTTTTATTAAAAATAAATGTAGGAGAGAATGTGTAAAATCCTAAATCATATAAAGATTCTAATGGCTAATATAGTCGTCTCTTAAATTATATTATGTAGTCTTATAATAACTATAAATTGGAGAATGATGATTATGTAATATAATATAAATAAGTATATTCACATTATAAAGCTCTAACGCTTCTTTTAAAAACTTCTATGTTTTATATTAAAAGATTTAATTACTGTTATTATATAATATCAATTTTATATGGCAACCACAAAGTAATATTGTTGATTATGTATAATAGCTATAAACAAACAGAATAAGATTCAAGCGATAGCTTTTATCATAAAAGGATAAGATTTGTAAGTGAGGATGAAAGTAGCCAAAACTAGTTTTGTATATATTCATAATTCTAATATAATGAAATAAAGTGGGTCTTTCTTTTTTTTAATGACCATTTGAGTTGGAAAGTTTTGTCATTGTTATTATTTATTATATAAAAGAAAATAAAACCATTTAAAAGAATGATTAAATTTAAAATGTCTTACACAAAGTCTCATTTCAATAGTAAATAAAACAATGATTTTATTTTATAAGTTATTGACTCAATGCTTTTATCTTGCAAAATATGTATAATTTTAAAATTTTTGATTGGTTTGTGATTGAAATTAAGGGATATAAATATGAAATAGTAAAAAAAATAAAAATGATGATGATGAATAATTAGAACACAAATAAATTAATTAAAAATATAAAAACAAAAGTAAGATAAATGGGTTTAGATAACATTAAAATAGTGGAGGGAGTTTGATGGAAGAGAAAAGAAGATAGAGTAGTGGTAACTATAACTTTTAAAAAGAAGATAGAGCACCTTATTTTAGTTTGATAATTGGCATAATGAAGCGCCATTATACAAGCTCTCTAACTTCCAAGCTATTAGGAACATCCTTCCTTAAGAAACAAGAGTCATCATAGTGATGATACGCACTATAATATGATTAAGACGCAAATCAAGGTCCTTTGTTAATAAATCTTGCATGGAACCATTCACCATCAAAGTCTCACGGCAAAAATCAGTTAATTCAAATGTCTTCTTTTAAAAGGCTTTATTTGTGTTATGATCTTCCATTCATCAAAAGCTTAACACAATAGATAAAATTGAAAGGAACCATTCTCATGACTGAGCCTGTAGGTTATACAATAGAGGAGACGAGACCCTAAACCATCTACTTTTTAATTTCTCCTTCATTAAGTAATTGTAATATATATGTAATTGAAGATAGTCAAACAGTCCAGTAAAGTAACTTACAATAGCAAAGAAGACTGAATACCTCATCATGAGAATACTTGAGACGGAAACTAAAGACTTGCAAGTACACTCTATTGTATTAGCATATTTTGGCTATTAATTCTCACCCTCAAACCTGTCTTAATACTGTTGTTTCTTTCAATCTTTTGAAAGCACAAAATAAAGGAACCATTGAATATGATAAACCCATACGATTTTTTAATGTATATTGATATCAAAAGTATGATTATATTAAAATCATAACTAAATTAATATAAACAAATAAATTAGGGTAAAAGATACCTAATTTAAGAAACTTTAGAAAAATTTCCTTATCTTTAAAATTCTTCAAAAAACTCATTTTAATTAATGACAAAACAAATACAATATAATTATTAAATGTAATAAATATGGCAACGCAACTTAGTTCTTAAATCTGATTGAATTAATTAATTTAACTCAAATTAATCATTTAAGAAGATTTAAATAAATTATTAGTATGAGTGAGATTTAGATTGAGTTTAAAAATCATGGCGTAAACAACATTTGTGTGTTATTTTTAAACCAAAGTCTAAAAGAAGAGATTTTTGTGAAAAATTAAAAATTAAAAGGAATTTTCAAAAAAAAATTAAAACTAGGAACCAATAAATTATTAAAAAGCCATGAATGATATGATAGTTAAATAAGATATTATAATTAGATATTTTTATCATAATAGAGAACAGAGAATACCAAAAAAGTAATTATATTTCCTCAATTTGGCATTTTTGTGGACAAAAACAAATAAAGAAGTAAATTATGAAATAAACAAAAATAACATATAATTGCTAATTGTACAAAACAAGAAGGTAAAGAAAACTGGGAGGATTAGTGATTTGGCTAAAGTTTAGAATGGCATCGTAAATTGCGTGTGTTTTTAGTGATGTATGAAGTCTTTGAAAATTCCACCTTTTTTCAATCGTTGTAGCCTCCTCAATTGACCCTCCTTAGATAGAAAATTTTGAGGTGAGAAAATTGAAAAAAACACAATTGTCTCCATAAAAGCAAACTTGTGGTGAGGTCAGGTCTCAGGAGCTTTCGTCGGTGAAAGGCGGCTGCATTCCATTCTTATCAAGCCCATCACTGTCCTTTCTTACTCCCACCGCCTACCTTGTGCCTACTGTGGGACGTGATCCTCTATCTCCTTTCTCTTGTCCCTATCTTGTGTCATTAAATTTCAGTCATTCATTTATGTAAGTTAGGAGAAGGGAGACAGAAGATTTGAGGGCGCCTAACCTCTACTTACTTTTCCAACCAATTACCTTGCACTTTTATAGTTGAAAGAGCTTGAGCCAAAGATACTTTTCAGTAATTTAATTAAAATATATTTCTAATTTTAATTAACATTTTAATTAGAATTGAATTAGATTTAGTATCTAATTTAATCCAAATATCTTATATTTGATTATAAAGTTTCTCAAACTTTACAATTAACTCTAACTTGTCTATTCTTTGTGTGTGACCTATTTATTAGATTCATAAATATGTTGACAATGAATGTAAATTATAATCCTAAATCTATTTAGCGTTAAATAAATTTAAATAATTTAATTTATCATTAATTATCTAGTTAAATAATTTATATCAATATATTGACATTTAATAATACATTATAATCACCCAAATATTATGAATGTCAAAATAATTTTTTACTAAACTTTTTGTATATGATTTTTTCTTCCAATTCAATCATGTCATCATATGATATTCTAATTAGATATAAAGCATAAAGTTAGTGTGAGCTATATTTGACTCCCATCATATTAGTTCTTCTTATTAATATTTAGCTTTATTATTGACATTTGAGAATTATTTTCAAATTGGCTAAGAATTTCTCAAATTAATACTAATCAAAAATAACAAAAGATTTTCCTAATTACTTTAACTTGATGAATCCTATATTAATTACTTAATTACCTCAATATAGTTCATCTTGTATCTAATGACTACCAACTGAATGACCCTTGACTACAATGTGTCATAATTAGTATCAAAATATAACAATACTTAAATGAAATGCTTTTAAAAGAAAAACTAAGTAATAAATTCATTCAAAAGGTGGAAATTACAAAATGAATGAAGTTACATCTCTTGATAATGGAGTCTTAACTAATGAAAAAGGTAAATAGTTGGATATATCCAACAACATCATACTCTGGATGTTCAATTGCATTTTAATATAATTGGATATAAGTAGATGATTAGAATTGATCATGATAGCCATCCTTAGTTTAAGTCATAAATGGTTCCAGCTATATTCCTTGAGCTCTTCAGCCTTACCAAATATTTTGGTATTTCTCATCCTCCAAATATAATGCACTAACATACCAAAACTAGTTTTGAAGATCCTTTAATCTTCTTTATTAGCCATCTCAGCTTGATACCTAAAGCCAATCTATTCATCTAGCTAAGATCCTTGTCTTGCAATTTGAAGATATTGATAAAAGCACTCCATGGTTGTTTGGTTTGGGAACATTTGAATAATATATGATCTAAAGTTTCAGCTTCTCTAAAGCAAAGAGAGAAATTTATATCCAGAATTTGGAACTTAATACTATATCCAGAATTTGGAACTTGATACTATCCCTAATTCCAAATTTATGTAGAGCAGCTAATCATGAGATGAAAGAGTGAGTTGGAGCAGTACCTAATCCCCATATCAATCTAGACAGTGGAAATTTGACCTTAGGTCTTAGCAACAATTTTTTACTTGATTAAGCTATAAATTTGTGAGACTTGTGGAGCTCCCATTTGATTTCATCTTAAGGCCATTGTTCAACAATAGAATTGACTCCTCTATATATATGAAATGGCTAATGCCAGCTATTATCCCGGATTAAAGATTAGACTTCAGTATCTCCTATGGTAGATCCTCTTAAAGCTGTAAAGAGGTTAGTGTTACATAAAGGTCCTAAGAAATGGCAATTATCAAACCATTAAGTTGTGTTCTTCCCATTTCCAACATGATGCTTGATACGAGGATGCACAAAGGACCTCGTATGTAAGATTTGTTGAAAAGTGTAAGATTGCAAAGAAGTTTGAGAGATAGACTAGATGGTTTGGAGATCTTAAGTCAAACGATCATTTATGCAATTATTACAATAAACATTTCCATATATGTGCTAATAATGTTCGAAATATAATTCTTATATCGAGTTAATTTAGTAAACTTGTTCTCTACCAAACACTTATGCATTTGTTTTAAGTATCTCCATACTTATTTTTATAAAATTTACTATGTTTTTTCATAAGGAAGAAACAAAATATATGCTATTTTTATGCTTTATTAATATTCACTTTTACTAGAACAACGTATAAGAATAATTTACAGATAAAACATAAATATAATATGAATGTCATAGTTATGATCACATAAATATAATATGAATGTCATAGTTATGATCTTATCATAATTTTATTTACAATGAACTTTATCTTTTATATTAGTTAATTAAATAAATCTGCATAATATAAAGGATGTTTTTAAATAATTATGTTATAAGAACTAGGACCAACTGATTGGCTATGTAGGCTATAAACCATCAATATCCCACTTACACTAAACCAATCATTTAAGCATCTTATATCATATCTCTATATGAAGATCATACTACTAGTGAAACATTGGTTTAATAAGAGAATTCTATAATACTTTCTACAGTAAGCACTAACTTAATTCTTACATTTTTATCTCAGTTATCATTATAATAAACAGGAATTGCCTAAATACTATACTTACTAATGTCTAGCTTTGACTTTTCACTTTCTTGTTCTATCACCTTTTTATCGGTTACCCATACTTTTTCTTTGAAGCATGCAATATTGTTTTTCCGATTTCACTTGCATATTCAGACTCATTATAGGACTCACTACTTTAACTCCTGCACTCTTAACCTTTCTTACCTTTATCCAGTATCACTAGATCTACAACTTCAATTTTCCAGTAACACTTCACAATTACCCATAATCTACTTAACATTCTTTGGAAATCCCAATATCTGTAATTGATCTGTTCATTGCAGCATTATCTGTTCATTGTCGGTATAGTAATCATTTATGCCCATCTTTTTCCTCGAATAAACACAATGTATCCTTATAGGAATCTAAGGTCTCCAAGACTTTAAACAATTGCGATCATAACACCAATACCATTTATCAAAGTCAATTCAATTTATCTTATACCGTTTTAACATAATGTCTCAGTTCATCACACACTGCCCACTC
>JANITW010000234.1:32841495-32854044 GCA_027564335.1 Erythroxylum williamsii | reverse complement strand
CTAGAATAAATATATATTCAGATCTTTGTTGAAATCTTAACTCCATTTGCATTCACAATGGCTTTAAATATTATACAGTACATTATTGTTTTAACAATTGAAGTAACCATACCAAATTCATTAAAAAAAACTTACTTGATCCAAATAGTTATTTCTACTAAATGAAAATTATAGTATAGCTTTATTAGCAGTGGTGCTATTTTGGATCCTTTCAAGCTCAAAATAATATTATTCTAAACAAAGTATACCTTAACTATGTTGGAACCTTTCAAACTCAAAATAATATTATTCTAAACAAAGTATACATTAACTAGGGCTTATTTTTGTCTAACTAAAGTTAATATTAATATGATCTTGTATACAAAAAATATTTTTTATGCAGGTATAATTTAATGATATTTTACTTTTTATATACAATGCTTCATATTTTCAGTTATTTTTGTACAATTTATTTGTATAATAAATTTACAATAAAAAATATATCAATACATTATATACAATAATATTGATTAAAAATGTAATAAATAATTTATTTCAAAATTGTATAATATTTGGTTAAAACGTAGCTAAAAAATTTTATCTACATTTTTAGAAACATAGCTAAAAACATTTACCTGCATTTCTAAAAACGTAACTAAAAACTTTTAGCTGCTATTACATAAACATAACTAATAGTATTTAACTTTTTAAAAAAAGCATAACTAAAAACTATAGGTGCAATTTCTTAAAATGTCACCTATAATTTTCAATTATGGGGATTTGTAGATGTTTTGGACAATAAATTGAAAACGTAGCTACAAATTATAAGCAACATTTTTTGCATCTTTAGGTAGTATTATTTTCGTTGCCAAATGTTAATTTTGTTGTATTGATTATAGTATAATTAAATTTATTTAAGTGAAAAGTGATTGCCATGATTCTCCATTGATATTTGATAGTTAGTTATGTAATCGTTGCCTTTTGATATTTAATATCTACGGTCCACAATTCTTACAAGTGCCAATACAACTGCACTACGTTCTAAAAATTTTTGATCCCATAACATTAAAACGGAAGAATTGAATACTTGTAAGAATCCAAGAACATGATGTCAATGGAAAGTTAATAATGCTTCATACAAAAAGGAAACGCATAAGAAGCCTTACTGAGTTGTATTTCTCTCCCTTGCGACTAAAAAGAGGAACAGCTCGAATGCCTTGTCTTAGTTCCGAGACAGGCAAACACGTTTGTCCTCCAAAATCATCTGAGTCAGTTATGTCGTACTCGTGAACTTCGATTCTAAGTAAAGCCAGCTCCGGAACTGACAGTGGAAACGTGAACTCTTCATCCCATACAGGTGTCCAGTTGTCCTCTATTACCCTTGTCTTCATCTTTTTTACATCACCACCGACTCCTGCTATGGCTACCTGCCATGTGAAGGTGACCTTCTTTGAGTTCATGCAAATGCCACCGACTACTAAAACAATGAAAAGAACACAATCCGCAACAAAGCCCAGTTTTACCTTGGTGTAGAAATCTGGTGGGGAACACAAGTCAAAATGTGTTCGTTTAAAATCCAAATTCCATCCGTCTCCCATGTATACTTTGACCTGTCGAGAAAGCGTTTTTAGTGCTGTCTAAACCTGAAAAGAGAAGAGGAGAACAATTGGTGGTGGACAAGATTACCTTTAAAGTTGTCCTCACTGGAAAATTGTCCTTAGGATTATATGTTTCGTCATTCATCAGAAAGTCAGGTTTCCTCACGTACCCGCAACCGCCATTGGCCCTAAACATTCCATGCATCAACCAAAGAGATCTTCCATATCCCTGCAGATGATATTACGACAGAAGAAGGCCTCAAAAGTGGTTGATCCACTGCATTTATTTTGTTACTCCACGACTTCAGTTACAGAAGAAATATGCATGCAAGATTAAGCATGCATGCAAGAAGAAATATGCATGCAAGATTAAGCATGCATATTTCTTCTGTTAGTTCCAGTAGCAGCCCTTAACAGAGCACCGACTCCCGCTATGACATCAGTGTCTTAAACTTAGTCGCTTAATTAGCCTGCATATACCACGCTAGCTCTTGCACGATGGTAATACAAACCAATATAGGGTGTAGAGCAGTGAAGTGAGAGCATCCAAGAAAGTCAAAGTGTGAGTGAATGCGTGCGAGAAGCGGGTGGACACTAATGTTTTGTCCAACTGGTGTACTAAAGTTTGCTGTCCGAAGAATTTTGACAAGTGGTGGATTCAGATACTATAGCAATAATTGGATTATTATAATAAAAAGGAAAATAACATTTTTAGATTTTTTGTAAAAATATATTTAATGCTTCAATCTTTAAGCTTTATTTAATAATAAAAATACCATTTAAACCTATGAATATATTAAAAATTTTGTAAAAACTATTTTGATACAAGTTCATTAGACTACAGGATTTTGGGGAAAAGTCTAATTAATTAAACTCATACTGCATTTGCAAATTTAAAACTTAGAATATCTTTAACTAAAAATTGCAAGTTTAATGTTTAAATTAAAGTTTAAGAGTGCTTAGTGTACTTATAGTAGAACTAAATTGGCCTTAAACATTAAGATCTTCAACCCATTGGCCTTTTTCTCTGAATTAAAAAAAAACATCTTTCAAGCCATGAAAGTGCCTCTATATCAATGTAAGATGCAGTAATTCATGCGTCTTTCCAAACTTAAGTTTGACAACTATAGTCTACTAACTGACTTACAAAATTCCATCTCTTTAAGCTAGCAAACCGAAATGTGGTGAAGATACCCTTTCTCCTATTTCTCTAAGACAAGTTATACAAAAACAAACTGAGCATTCAATCCCTGTCCAGCGAGTTAGTGAATGAAAGAAAAAAGCAAATTATCCTTTATGATTAATTTTCAGAAAAGAAGAATCCTAACCTGCATATTGAAAGCGACCATTTGAGCTCCATACATCCAGCCAAGCTGAGGCTTGTAGTTAGAAGAGTCAAACCGAATACCTTTAGGATACACTCTTAAAAGATTTTTCCGGGTAAATCTGCAGACGGAAATTGGAAGCAAGCCTTTTTTTTATGTCAAGAAAATATGGGACGATATTGCATTCGAAGTTGGTGATATGGCTATATAAATATATATATGTATGTATGGTGATATGGCTCTTTACTTGATAACTTCTTTCCCATGATGCTCTGTTGCCTTTTCTAGTGCTAATTCATTCAAACTGAGGCGTCTAACTCTATCGGGTTCAACTTTAAGTGCTTCCTTTAACCCACCCTTGGGTTTTCCAGCATGAATGGTGATTAGACGCTTATACTCTGATTCTCGCGGCTCTTCATCGCTCTCTTCATGTGTATCACTACTGCTCTGCAAGGAATAGAAGCAAAAATTTTGGAAATCAACACCTTGGCCGTTACATTATCAGTTTGCATAAATTAACCGACCAAATTATCAATATATTGATCGCCTGTGATATCCAATGGCTCCTGATCCTTTTCCCAGGAATCAACGTCGGAATCTTTTTCTGATTTACTTCCTTTGCCTTTAGCACCTTCAGCCTTCTTATACTCTTTTGGAGGCTTGGTAGAAATAATTATCCTATACTTCAAATCTTCTGGTGAAGGTAAATCTTTCAAACATTCACCTTCAGGACGATACAGCTTGTTTCCAAATGTTTCGGTGATCATCTAACAAGAAAAACGACATTTCGGTCAGTGTAAAACGATTGCAGGAGTAAAAAGTGTTGGCTTTCGTTCGTTGAGGTAAAATTAAATATCACCTCAGCTACTTTAGCTTGAAGTTCTGGGGTAAGGTGGTCTTCAAGAGTTATTATGACAGGATATGGCGATGAAGAGAAGGCATATTGGTCTATGGTTTTCAAGCATGTAAGGAGTTCCACAGGAGTTGTCAAGGTCCTGAAGTTGAAAGAGCGCGTCTCGCGTATTTCAGGTTAGGAACAGAGAAAAGTGAAATATTAAAATGCAAGAAATTAGAAATGAACAGGGCATATATATGGCAAAAGAGGATGAAATCTGCACTCCTTCACATATCCTACTCTAAGAATCTAGAGTCGTTATAGAAGAACAAAATTGGCGTACCTTCCATGTTTGACATGTACCTCGTCTGAGTTGGGCCATAAATCAAGTTCTATCACTCTTACACCTCTCTTCAGCGCCTTCATAATTGGACTATCACTACAGTCACTGTTGAGTTGGTTTCCTGTTAGGTATGAATTGTGACCTGTATATATGAAATAATGGCACAAGGGCTTTGTCATATCGTGGTGAACCTGAAAGGAAAACAACTTCAATGTTGGAAACCACTTGGATACATCCAGAGAATATGAAGGCTACAGTCATCAGAGTTTGGCCACTTTTCAAGGTAATAATCTTCACAGAAGCCGAGGGTGAAGGATTGTATATAATTTTGAGAATCCTCGACGGGAATGTTTTAAATCAATAAACATCTAAGGAACTCATAAACTGATTAAATAGTTAATTCCTTGATTGCTGAAGCCGCTGTCAATCTCAAATGTGCTAATTATTCCAGCAAGTTTATGGGGACTATCATTTCATCGACTTGTAATATGCTAGAGATCACTCCAACGCCAAAACTTGGGAATGCTGTTGATCCTTTGAGTGAAAGATAAAAGCAGTGAGCTCTACTTCATCCGTTTACTATCAATATTCACTCTAAAATTGCTGACAAGTAGGACCGAAACCAACAGTATCAAGAACAATATACCAAAATTGAACCGCGGAAACATCATTAAGGGTTAAAAAGATCCATTTACTATTTACTTTCACAATCAATAAATTCTAATGGGGCCCAAATCCCCTGAAGCGTGCTTTAGTAAGGAAACTTAAGCCCAACGTTTACTGGTTCAGTCTTCCGCTTATAAAAGAGCGCAAAATTACCACTGATGCCTAGCAGAGTGACTAATCTCACAGAAGGCAACAGCTACTACAATATAATGTTAAAAAATAACAAATCCAAGAGTCGATCAAGCTAGAAAGTCAACTACCTGGTTATGAAGAGGAGGGTTGAGATCTGCAGAGAACAAATAAAAATAGAAATCATCAAGACTAAGACCGTTCCTAGCAAACTTAGTGACATGATGTCTCTTCCGCAGAATCTGTTCAACGATCCTCTCGGCATCAGTCCCGGCGTCACCCTGCATCTCCAGTAAGAACCGACGGAGCTGCTCGGCCGTCATGATGGGAGCACCTTTAGCATAGTCGTTGAACGCTTCTCTGACGTCCGGCGGAGGACCCGCCTCCAAAACTTTGAACCTTCGGATGAAACAGGCGCACATTCTATAGTTGCCCATTAGTCTTGCGATGATAGACAAGGCTTTGTAGGACTCTTAGACCGGAAAGACTCTGCTAAATATAAACTATGAAGCTATAGAGAGGGAGCGTTTAGAAGTTGGACAGGCGTATAATATTTTTGGTATCTGTATTTTTGTCTCTGTATAATATATATATATACTGTGTTTTTTTTCTTTAACGCTTTACCCTCCCGCCATTTTTTATTAAGAATAAAGAAGACTACCTTATTTTATGTTTTGAACAATATAATATGGCATGGTGGAGTTTTCTTTTCAATAAATAAAATTATTATGTTAGGAATAAATTGCGAAATGGTTTTCAATTTTTAGAAGATTAACAATGTCTTTTTAATGCATAAAATAAGCTTTTGAATGGTTAATTATTCTTTTAAGTATTAATTAATTAAAATAAAAAGGAAAAAAGAACTGTAAATAATTTTTTTTTGAGGGGGGTAAATAATTTATAATTGTAACTAAAGATTTTGTTTTCCACGTACAATAATATGACTATCTTGTCCATCTCGTTGAATAGCATTTGTAATTTAATTCTTTTTTAAATCTAAGTCATGTAAAGTAAGTTTATAAAAGTGAATATAATATATTGTGCTTCTCAACATTTATATTAATATAATAGTAATTTTCTCTTTTCTCTTCAAAATTCATGAATTTTATTAATTTAAATGTAAGTTATTATCAGGAAATAATGATATTTTTACAATAAATGTTAACAAATAATTTCACTAATTTAAGATCTGGATTTCCTCTATTATCATTTATGTACTGATTAATTAATAATTTAATCAAATTGTATTTCTTATAAAATAATTTAACCCTTTTTATATAATTTAATATTTTTTAAAAGTAAATAAATGGATTGATAATGAAACAAATATAAAAAGAAAAGAAAATAAGAGTTAAAGAGTGATTAAATCAAAACATTTTTAAGAGTTGACTTCATCGAAAGAGGTAAGAAGAAACTAGATACAAAAATAAAGTATTACAATGACTACAATTTTAGTGTAAGAGAAAAGGTGTGAATTATTAATATTCAAATCATTTATAGAAAAGTGTGAATTAAACTTATGAGAATCCTAGAGTTAGAATATTATTAAAATGTTCTAATATTGGATCAATAAATACAAATCCTTATAATTTTAATAAAGACTATTCTTATAATTGAAATGCTTTTAACAACTATTAAAATATGATAATGTTATCCAACATTAATGTTTTAATGATTATTAATCTTTTAAATAATTTGTCTTTTCTTAGTTACATTTTAAGATGGTATAAATTAAGAGTTATCTTCTAATGTCCTTTGAAATCGCTTTTTTTTCTCTGTCAATATTTTGCTCTTCCTTTCTTCCTTAACTTCTCTTTATAGGGACACCTAATTCTGGTAAGGCATTTTCACTCTCTTATTCCACTCCTCCGACTTCAGAAAATTTTCTTCAAATCTTAGCTCCGCTTCATCACTCATTAGCTTCCTTGCCCCATCTAAACCTTACCTCCTTTAATCTTTTTCATTTTTGGTATTGACCTAATAAAACTTTCTTCCCCTTTTTTTTTTGGTCAAAAATTATATCAGCAACCTCATTGCACTACTTCTAAGACTTTTACCCCTTTACACCTAAACTCTTGGCTATTATGAGCTTGCTCATCTTAAGAACCCTTCAAGTCCTTCTTCCATTAACTCTAAGCAAGGCACTCCTTACCTGAATGGTGTAAGAGCTAACCGGCAAGATCTCCCCCTAGGAAAACATGGTCTTTAGGGGATTTTTTTTCTTTCTAAATCTCTAGTCTTAAATATTGGCCTCTAATGTCGTTTGAGGGGAGGATAATAGTTACCTCCCCTCCCTAAGTACTGCAAGAGGGAGCTTAGAAGAGGAATGCCACCCTTGTTGGATTCTTTACTGGTAGAATACTAGCATTCTTACATTTAATGCATGATTTTAGAGCTTAGTGGAGGGGCTATGGACTCCAAAGAGTCCTGATTACTAAGAAGGATTTTTTTGTTCATATTTAAGTCCTTAAACTAAGCTCAAAAATTAATGGAAGCAAGTCCCTAGCATTATAACTCCAAGCCTTTATTCCTGTAAAAGTGGAAACTTGGGTTATAACTTGAGAATTTGAATCAAAAGCATATTCATATATAGATAAACATACACAATATTCCCCTTGAGCATTGGACTATAAATGGTTTGAATTACTTGCCAAGTTATGTAAGGAAACTATTATTTTTAGATTAGGGCACTGCATCAATGTTTAGAGTTCAGTATGCCAGAGTATGTGTTATATTCAAATTAGAGAGAACTATCCCTAAAGGTGTGCCTATAATGAGATTAAATAAAGAGGGTAACATGTTTGAGGATCAGGTAAGGGCTTCCTACACTTGGAGACCAAAAGGTAGTATTAATAAAATGAAAAATTAGAAACCAAATGGTCAAAGGTTTGAGACATGTAATTATAAGGAATTAATGTAGGCTAACTCAATTAGGATGGTGTCACTCAAGCAACCTAGGAAGAAGTCCAATAGAAAGAGCATGCCATCCTAACAGAGGAAGGGAACAAGGGAAGGGGTGACAAACTACCTAATAAGGACAATTGTGAGACTCACCTTCTAATATTAAGTCTTAAATCTCAATAGAGGCTAAAGGAAATCTAAGTTTTAGTAATAACAATGACGAGCTGAAGGAATGCCTTGAATAAATACAAATGAAAAACTTGAGAATGAATGGTTGTTTAATCACTTAGTTGAATAAACAACAAAGAAATTGGTCTATTAAAAAAAGTGAATATGGCCATTGTTTATGCATTCTGACTATCTAAATTCCAGAATAGTCTAGCAAAATTTCCCAATGTTTTACTTAGATTAATCCCCTATTTTGGTCAAGCTTATATAGGAAGGGATAAAGAAGCACTCTCTTTTTATATTCAACAATCTTTTGGTGGAATGTGGGGGATTTGAGGAAGCCATACAAACTAGTCTTAAAGGAAAGTTCCAGGGTTATAAAATGTACACATATTAGAAAGAGATGAAGCAGATAAAGGAGGAGTTAAATAAGCTAAACAAGATGTAGTATAGTTGCACTTTGACAGTTGTCAAGGCAACTAGGGAGGAGCTTTTAAGGATTCAACATCTACTATATACTAGTATATAAGATAACATATTCAAGGCACTAGAAATTAGAGCATTCAAATCTTGCAATGAAATAGTATAGATCAATTATTCACTTTTCAAGCAAATATCAAGGAAATTATGGCTAAAGGATGGGGAAAGATGCACAAACTTCTACTTTATGATTGTCCTAATAAAAAAAATAGAAATAGAATAAGCTCACTCACTAAGGCTGATGGTGTTAAGATAAATGATTATGAAGAAATGAAGGAGGAAGCTTACAATTATTTTTTAGCGGCTTATGCTTCTCTAAATAGAGTGTCTTCTTCTTTTGCTATATTTCAGGATATTGTTAAACTGGAGTTATCCCTTTAAGAAAAGGAGTTCTTTAGCTCTCCCTTCACTACCTTTAAAGTTAAGAGCGCTCTGGTTTTATTTGACTTACACCTTAACTGGGCACCTAGTCTAGATGGACTAAATGCCTATGTTTACTATAAGACTTGGTCATTAATCAAAGACTTGGTAATTGAGGCAATATTATAGTTCTTCAATCATATAAAGATCCTAAAAGAGATCAACAAGACATTCATATGCCTTATCCCTAAGGAACCTTCCTCTAACTCCTTGAAGGACTTTAGGCCTATCTTATGATGTAACACCTTTTCTAAAATCATTTGCAAACTCATCTTTAATAGGCTCAAGAATGTCCTTTCTAAATACATTGACACTTTTGAATAAAGCATTTATAAAATGGAGGCAAATTGGGGACCACATTTTACTTGCTTAAGATTTTTCAAAAATTATATTAGGAAAATTATAAAAAATGATTTTTGCTTGAAAATATATTTTCATAAAGCCTTTGGTACGTTAGATCGGAGCTTCATCTTAAATACTCATAAGATATTTAGTTTCCCTGATATGTTAATAAATTGGATTCATCTGTAACATCCCATTACCCATGGTAAGGCTAGAATAGTAAATTATGATAAATTTATGTGGAATTAGGAAAAAGTACATCATGCGTAAGTTAATTGTGACATAAACATATTTGGTTATGATAGTTATTATTTCAGAATTTTTGGTGAATTATGGATTAACTATCTTGAAAATCAAATTTAGTGTATATTAGAGTTTATTCCGCATTTTTAGAGACATTTCGGATATTTTAGAAATTTATCAAAAAAAGAGGTATTTTAGACTAGGAAAAATATTGAAATAAGGGATAAATAGAAGTGTGACAATTGTATTAGAAATTAATTAACAAATGGACAAATATTGGAGTGACAAATAGATCAAATGATATGTGAAATGTGGACCTAAAGCTATGAGACAAATGGTAGCTTATCTAGTGGACAAGTGGAAGACATGCATTGGAGACATGTGTTGAAGTACTAATAAAACACCTAGGTAAAAAAAAAAAGACAAAGAAAGGTTTTTGCATCCATTTTACTTGGGTTCACCGAAACCTTCTTTTTTCATCTTCCCTCCTATTTGCTCTCCCCATTTCTGAAATTTTGCTAAAGTATAAACAAGTAAGTTACATTGATGTTTGAATGTTTTAATACATGCATGTATGAATAGTATATGTTTTCATAGTTATAAATAAATGCTTGCATGAGTTGTAAGAGGAAGCATTTGGTGATGAGAGCATGGAGGTTGAAGTTTGAATTTTGAATTTTGAATCTTGGATTCTTGGTTTGTTGTAAGTTGTTGAGTTGAAAAGAGGATAGAAAAGTTGGTTTATGCAATGGATGCAGTAGTTAGAAGGTGAAAAAGTGGGAAAAAAACTGGGTTTTCGGTGAAGAAGATGAAGTTTTGCGTGTTAGAGAGATAAAAGGGTTGTGGTTGTATGTATGGGTTAAAAACTAGAGTTTTTCATTGAGCAGCCTTCAGTCTTTTACCTATAACTTTTTCATCCAAACTCTAAATGACTTGAAACTTAGACCAATAGATTCCTAAGACATTTTTCTTTTTCTCCATAAAAATTTACAGTTATCTGAATTGATTTGAAAGTGATTGATAGGATGAAAGTGTGGAAGTTTGCTGGAATGTTATGAACTGGGAATTTTCATGATCATGCTTCGGTTTTCAAATTATAACTTGAGATGTAGATTTATTAATGAGTTCATTTTTGATTGATATTAAATAGAGATATATTTCTACAATTTTTTTGAAGAGGTAAAATTTTAATTCTGTCCCTATGATTTTCAAAGTTGGCATGTAAGTAAGTTGTAGCTTAAGTTGAAGCACTGTCAGGACAGAAATCATATCCTGTGATTATTGAATAAACTGTATTGATGTGGTCCGAATTAGGCTGAGTTGTCTTCATCAAAGTTATAGCTTATTCCCTTAGATTTTAATTGGTATAAATTTTGTAATTTTTGGATAACTGAGCTAAAAGATATGAGTTGTGCAATTAGAGGGTATGATTATGTAGTAGCCAAAAGTTCAAATATGCACAGTCTGTGGTATTTTATACATAACTCATTGAATGCTGAATCAAATTGAATGATCTTGGAGGCGTTAGAAACTTAAGACACTGTAGAAAAACTTTCTAGAAGGAAGTATTGCTTAATTTTGTCATTTACCCTATCAGATTAATTATGCAAAGTTGACTCGAAATTATATGGGTAGAAAATCTGAAGTGTCCAATTAAGTTTGTAATGGATTTCACATTTACTTTATTATGGTCCAATTTATAAATAAAAATGACATTAATGAGAGCTTTGATATCCGAATGATTTGTTGATAAGGATCGCAATAGAGTACCCCGGAATTGTCATTGAACATGCATTGTGCATACTTTCTATACTTTGATATGCATAAAAGAACACTTGTACATTTGTACAAAAATGTGATATTTGTGAATGTATTTTGTATATTTTAAAGGAGCATATCGGATGTCAATCGGACATTACCAGACCATCCAGGCAATAGCTTATTGGAGCGTACCATGAGTCAACCTAGATGAATTTCCTAGGATTGATTTCATTTGATTCGTTAAGTTTTCAATTATTGAATTGTTGCGATAGCTTGATTTCCTTGAGGTTCTGAAGGATTAATTTGATTTGATTTTGCCAAATATTGAATTGTTGCGATTGTTTATAAATTCTGGACTCAAAGTCCGAGGAGTTAAATAGTTGGGTATGTATTGGAAGTGCTTGATTGCCTTGAGGTTCTGAAGGATTAATTTGATTTGATTTTTCCAAATATTGAATTGTTGCGATTGTTTATGAATTCTGGACTCAAAGTCCGAGGATTTAAATAGTTGGGTATGTATTGGAAGTGCTTGATTATCTTGAGATTCTGAAGAGTTAATTTGATTTGATTTTGCCAAATATTAAATTGTTGCGATTGTTTATGAATTCTGGAATCAAAGTCTGAGAAGTTAAATAGCTGGATATATATATTGGAAGTGTTTGATTGCCTTGAGATTCTGAATGCTATGTGAATTCTCAATGAAAGTTGAATGTCGGACTTAGGTCCGATGATTATGAAATTCTGACTGTGCTTTATAAATGATTGTGACATATGTAAATTCTGAATTGATGTATTTAATAAAATGCATGCTTAAATAAAGGCATTGTGATCGGAGTAGCCAGTATCAAGCGCTTGCACGTAGAGCTTTACTCCGTACTATATGATTCTGCACGTAAAGCTATGCTCCGTGATATATATTTCTGGCTGAGCCCAATGTGCCAGTGTTTGTGTATGTGATATGTGATATGTGATAGGCACTCGGTCACAGTAATAATAACGAATATGGAGTCTCATATGCATCTGTATTTGTTTATATATGTTCTGATTCGCAAAAATTAAATGATGTGCCATGACAGTGTGTGTAACATCCCGTTACTGTCATTGAGGGTATTTTGCTAATATTGAGTTATACTGATAGGTTTCACTGCATTCATTAACTGAGCATGCTACTGGCCTCTGATTATAGAGGAACAGGTTCACTGTATATGCATTTATTTATAAGTACGTGCATTCATGATTTTCCGGGATTTGATTGTGAGTATGAACTGATTGGACTGACTGAATTGAGAGTTAATTGAGAAATTAGAGTAATTGAGTTCAATTGACTGATTTAATACTGTTTATGGGTGATTGGTATTT
>JANITW010000234.1:32723389-32744679 GCA_027564335.1 Erythroxylum williamsii | reverse complement strand
TGATATGTGATAGGCACTCGGTCACAACAATAATAACGAATGTGGAGTCTCATATGCATATGTATTTGTTTATATATATGTTCTGATTCAATAATGTGCCATGATAGTGTGAGTTTATGGAATATACATGTTCTACATGATTAGTTGCAAAATATATGATTTGTGTTTATGAATCTGGTGAAATCATCAATGATGGTTTACTCATTGAGTTAGCAAAACTAATAAAAAATTACAACGTGGCTTTTCAGGTTCAAAGGAGTTATCCAATTAGATCAATTGGAGTTCAGCCACTACAAATGAGCATGAGTTAGGGGTCGGGATTAGTTTACACCTGCATATATCTTTAGTATTTTTTATTTTCAAATTATGTTCCGAAAAAAATTGTATTAAGTGTATGTGATTGAATTGGTAACAAAATGAAATTATGATCGTAAGTTTTCTTTTGTATCTGAAATGGGTCCAAATGGCTATTGTAACACTTGTGAATGGAAATGCTTTTTTTATATAAAGTGGGCCGATTTGATTAATGATTTCCGCATAAGTGTACATTGTTTAAAGAAACAAAAGTTTTGTAATGAATTTTGACTTAAGGATCTTTCTAGCATGCCACCCTTGTGGGGTACGTACTTGGTTATCATTCAAGATGTCGGGTACATGTCCTACGAGAATGGGGTACTACATCATCAATGTATCATAACAATTTCTTATTATATACTTGTTAATGGTAAGCCTATTAACGTCTTCAAAAGTGCTAAAGGAGTGAGACATGGGGAACTTTTATCCCCATACTTATTCACTATGACTATAGGGATATTGAATAGAATGATCAAGTAGGTCATTTGTATGAGAGCAAGTTTAAATATCACTCTAAATGTAAAAATCAAGGAATTATGAGTCTCACATTTTCTGATGACTTGATGTTATTTTGCAAGACCAATATTTGCTCAATTAAAGCACTAATGATAGCACTAAACACATTCCAAGAGTTTTCAAGGTTAAATATCAATAGGAATAAGAGCATGATAGTTGTATTTACTAGTGCTTTAGGCTTATCTAATTAGCTCTCTTCTATTGTAGGTTTAAAGGTTGGTAAAACCTAGTTACCTACATGGCAATACCTATTACCTCTAAATGGCCAAAACAAGTTGATTTCAAGCCATTGATTGAAAAGATGTAGACAAAGATTAGCAATTGGTGTAACCACTCACTCTATTTGCAAGAAGAATTAAACTACCAAACTTTATAATCAATAGTCTTTATATTTGCTAGGTAGCCCATTTAATCTTTCCTAGGAATGTTATTAAGACCTTGGAAAGGATTATTAAACCATTTCTATGGTTAAGAGATTCCTCTAAATAGGCTTTAAACAAGGTAAAGTGGAGAGAGAGATATGCCCCGAAGAAGGAGGATTACTTGGGTATAATTTTAATATGCATTACTAATAAAACATTGATCATCGAGTATATATAGAGGGTGTTCAATGATAAAGAAGCTCCATATATAAGATGGTTACATGCGTATCACCTAGACACCAAAAGCATATGGTGTATTCAATCATAATTCAATCATCTTTGATTATAATGAATATGCTTAAACTAAGGGTAGCTATAATGAATCATTTTTTTAGCCATCTTAGGACATGAAAGAACAACCTTATTTTAGCTTGATCAATGGATGCAAGGGGGACCTTTTTGTGATGTAATGGAGCTAAGTTCAGTTAAAGGAATTGATTTAGAGAATGTTGTTGTGAGGCATGCTATAATAGACCATAGAGTTTAGTTGGAGCAGATTCTTAGGACCAACATAGTTTTAAGTATTCTAAGCAGCATAATAGAGGAGACTAAAGAGGATAAAATGGTGTGGATTGGTAGTTCCACTAGATCCTTTACCATGTCTTATTTTTATTTTCAAATTAAGTCTAAACCTTTAGTCATGAATGTTGGATTTGAATCATGGATAAGGAATTGAATATTTTGTGAAGTATAGTATTGAACTTAGCACCAAACTTAAAGATCTTGTATAAAATAGGGATGGATTTATGCATAAATAACCTCAATTGGTCAATATATTTAATAAACCTATGAGTGAGGACTTGTAAAAAATATGGGCCAATTGGCCTAATAAACTTGAGCAAGGCCTAATTGGTTTTATATTAACCAAATAAAATTTCTTCAATTGATTATGGCCTTTTTTTTTATTCAAGTTTTAGATTTTTAAACGTTAACATAAATGAGCTTGAAGATCTTGGTTTGAAAATAAAGATAGAAGTAAAGGAAATTTTTTGCTTAACATGAATTTCATCTATCAAATTACGTTACATTTAATTTTATATACTAAACTATTAATTGGACATCACAAAAATAAAAAAAGAGTTCAAAGGGTTAATCACAATGTGAGAGAAAAATCTCCATCTTCTCTCTTTTCTTCCCTTTATTTCTCTTTCCTTTTTTGCTTGCTTTCCCTTTCTCTCTAGTCCATACTGATTAACCTAGTTCTTTTCCTCTTTACCTTTTCAGTTTTCCTGCTTCCTACTTTTAGCTGATAGTTCACCACTATTGGTCCTTCCTTCCCTCCCTTTATGAATACCATCCTGAAGCCCACAACTTAACCAGGATTAGCTCTGAAAGAGAATGTAACAAAGAAACTAACTTAAAGTAAGGTTGTTAGTAAGTCGATTACCTATAGGAAGCTTAGATAGATCCCTTCCTAGAAGATGGTTCCCAAATCTCTCCTCTCATTTATGTGCTACAAATGGGAGCAAAGAACTGGACGTCTCCTCAAGTTGGCTAGTAATTGGACAAGTGTCTAGCATTCCCTCTAATAAATAAGTGGACAAATACAAACTGGAAAAGGCTTGGTTTATTAAATGCAATGGTTAATGAAGATGAGTTTGCCCCTAGTATGTATAAGGAAAGCCTTTGTTTCCTAAGAAATGGAAACTCGAAACTTCATTGGACAAAATTGAATTGAACATCCTACTAAATGTAAGTATTATATCCCTATTGCTTTGGATGCTAATACTACTAACGTTAAGTGAATTGGCTATTGTGAGTTTGTATTGAGGTGGAGCTTGATAGAAACCTTCCAAACTCTTTACGAGTTATGACACTTAACAATAAGGGGGAACTAGTAGACGACTCATTCAAGCTACCTTATCCTCGGAAGCCTCTTAAAAAGGGAATAATGAAGGTTTGGTGCCCCAAGAACCAAAAACCCTCATAACCTAAAGGTTTTAGTTAATAAAATAAACATGAACAAGCTTAAAAGCAAGATGTGGTAGAAAGTAGTGAGGGTACTCTTAAAGTTAGTAACAATGATTCATTGGAGCCTCAACAGTAATTAAAGGGAAAGAAAAATGACTCCAAGGAGTAAGGATATCCAATAAAGGGTGTTTTCCAATTACTCCAAAGATAAAGACATAATGAATGCTAATAAGGAGGTAACAACAATTAGCAGTTTTTAATAAATAAAACACACTAGGAGGGACTTAATCAAAGCCCTAGCTATAGTAATAAAAAAACTAGAAGAAAGAGAGGTAAGACCAAACAATTAGGATGAAATTTCTAATATGGATCATAAGGGGCCTTAATTGCCATAATAAACATAGGGCTCTCAAAAACCAGTTAAGGTTACAAAAGTCATATTTTTTCGGTCTTATTGAGACAAAAATTCAAGAGAACTTTAACATAGGTCTTTGGTTTTTTTAGAAGGATTGGATATCATAAGGTAATCACGCTAATTATCCCAATGGTAGGGTGATTTTTCACTTGATCCCTCTCTTTTCACATAGAAAGTTAGTACTATTTAGATCAATATATCTACTGTGAATTGGTCCAACAATTCTCTCATTCCCTTTTAACAATTATAGTGGAGTATGTAGAAAATAGAGAGTTTCAAAGAGACAATTTATTGAGGTATTTAAAGCAAATTAGAGCCAACATCAGATCCCCTTATATGTTTGTAGCAGATCATAATTATACTCTTACCCTTTATATGCTTAACATCTACTGTTAGGTTATTAGATCTTAGATACACTTGGGCTCATTTTACTTGGACCAATCAATAAAGTGGTGATAGACTTATTCAAAGGAAAATGGATAAATGCTTGATCAATGGATCAGAGATTAATCTTTTTCCCTTCAATCTTTCCCACTTTGGTAACTCTCATATCTTAGGTGATTCTCTTATTTCTATTGATCTTAACCAATTGAATTACAGAAGCAAAGCCCCTTTTAAATTCTTTAATTCTCTGTTTACAACATCCTCATCTCAAATAGTTAATTGGAAAGGCTTTGAATATAGATTGTAAAGACTTTCATACATATAGATGTGTTCAAATCCTTAAGGTAATCAAATCTAAATACAAACTCCTCCTCAAAGTTAGTGAAATTCCTTTATTACTAGACAAAAGAGAGGAAATTGATGAACTTAATAGAGCTTATAAAGCCCTTTCCGTTCATCTTAATGATCCAATCTTGAAAGCAAATAAACTAGCTAAACTAAAGAAATATGACATAGCTTTGCATAACTATAACTCCCAATTAGGACAAAAGGCCATAATCATATAGTTACAAGAAGGTGATAAAAATTCTAAATACTTTTATAGCATGATCCAAGGAAGAAGGAATAAAGCAAGAGTCACCTTATTAGAGGATTCTAATAAAGATTTTGTAAATGATCAGAATATGCTTAAGGAGCTTGCATAAGCACCTTTCAAGTATTTCCTAGGTAAAAGTAGAGATGGTACCAACCTCCCTGAAAATCTTATCAACTCTCTAGGATGTTATATTCCCCCCCCATTGTATTCCATTATTAATTGAGGAGGTTACCCTAAATGAGATCAAATTTGTCTTGTTCTCTTTTCCTCCTAACAAATCTCTTTAACCTGATGGTCTTAATGCAAGATTCTTTCATAACACTTGGGATCAAACTACCCCTATAGTGACTAAAACATTCTTAGAATTATTCTCTAATAGGAAGATACCCTTTGAACTAAATAAAATAATTTTTAGTCCCTAAAGTCCCTAATCCCCCATTATGCCTTAATGACTATAGGCCTATTTCCTATTGTAATGTTATTTACAAATGATCTCTGAAGTCCTTGCAAACAAAATGAAGGAGTCCTTTTCTAACTTCATTATTCCTTGTTGAGGAGCCCTTTTAGGGATAAGTAAGTATTAGTGATAATATTTTATTTGCTCAAGAACTCTTTAGATGTTATAGTACTAACAAAACCATTAATAATTTTGCAATTTAGATAGAATGCACAAAGGCATTTAACTCTGTCTATTAGGAATTCATCCTAAATTCCCTATAGGCCCTTAATTAACCCCTAAATTAAAAGACTGGATTCAATCATGCATCACTACTATCTTTTATTTTGTTCTGATTTATAGGGAGCCATTAAAGCTCTTTAAAATAGCTCAAGGGTTGAGGTAAGGGGATCCTTTATCCTCTTACTTATTTGTAATCATTATGGAGATTCTGTTTAGGATCGTTGCTCTCAACATTGCTAAAGCTCCTAGTTTTAGATTCCATTATAGATGTTATAAGCTTCAAATCTCTCTTCTTACCTTTACTGATGATCTCTTATTGCTTTGTGGATCTGATCATAACTCTATTATATTACTTATGAAGTCTTTAGAAATATTTAAGGAGGTATCAGGTTTGAATTTTAACTTAATGAAAAGTTACTTCTATCTATTAGCTTCCAATCACAAAAATGTTCATCTTTGTACCTCATCCCTCAGACTAGAACTCTAACAACTCCCTTTTATTTAGTTTGGGGATTCCTATTTCTAGAAAGAAATTAAGTGTAGTTGATTGATCTCCCCTTATCAGCTCTATAGAAAGAAGACTCCAATATTGATGTAATAGGTTGTTGTCCTATGTTAGAAGGCTCTAACTAATAATATATGTGCTCAACAATTTTGATGTCTACTAGTGCTCCCACTTAACACTACATGAAAGGAACATAAAGAAAATTGACAAGCTTGTAAGGGACTCCATATCGAGTGGAAGTTGCAGAATATAAGATTTTTAGGTATCAAATGGAGCATAGTTTGTCTCCCTAAGTAGAATAAAGAACTATACATATTCCTTATCAAGAGTATGCCTAAAGTACTAATGGCCAAAAGGTTGTGAAAATTTCCCTTACAGAAAGAGAGTCATTATCTAAATTGAATCCACACATACCACTTGAAAATCAAAGCATTTGGATAATAAGAATAAAGCCTAACCAGTGAAATACCTTTCATCGAGGCTCGCTCAATAAGAGCTTTATACAGGCTTGCGTTAATCACAAAATTTGCAATAAAAAAACTGTTAACTTTTGGTTTGATCATTGACTTAGTCTTGGCACTCTTTATTGTCAAGAGAACTTTAACATACTCGAGCCTACTGTTCCCGCCAATATTAAGGTTGAAGTTATACTACTAAATAGGTCCTAATAAATTCCACTCCTTTTAGGGATTCCATGACATAATCAAATTAATGTCGCGGTATCCTTCTAATCCAAACAAATCAAATTATGTTTAATGTCTTAGATAATTCTTTGAAAATTTCCAACTACTCATGTAAGAAATTATTAATAGATCCTTACCAAGTTTGCAATCCTTTGATTTAACATGTAACCCCTCCTTCCTATTATATCATAATTTGGTTAGCATTATCTCAAATCTTAGTATTAAAGACAAGATTAAGTTCCCAATTGACAACATATTATATGTACAGATATGCAGGAGACTCATGATCATCTATTTTTATAAGTGCTTTTACTTATCAACTATGGGGAAATTTTTACTTTGACATTTCAATCTAGTGTGTACCAGTGCCGACTGGTTAACTACCACTCAATGGGCCTCTGACCTCTTCTTGAAGAATAAGGTAGATAATAAGCTTTTTAAGCTTGCATTTTGATGGATTGTTTAACTCATATTGAAAGAGAGAAATGAAGGAGTCTTTGGACATTGGAAAACTAAGATTGTGACTAATTGTAGAAAATTTATTCTTAAGCTCAGGCTTGTTGTAATAGCCTATGGAATTCCCTATGAACAAGCTCATGTCCTAACTATAATTCTATACTAACATAGCTTATCCCACCTCAAATTGATGAAATTATAAAGAGCCTAGCTTTTTTTTTTTTTTGGACTTGGTGACTTGCATAATTTAGTGATTAATACTATTCTTTTATTTTAAAAAAATAGAAAAAGGGCTTTCTATTTCTCTCTCCATTCGTACCTTTGGGCCAAACAATTTCAGAAAGCAAGCATTCATAAACAAGAATCTAAATTAATGCCGTTTGTTTTAATCACTTTTAGAGTTTAAGGATTTAGATTGGACCTTTAGAAACCCGAGTCCAAATATTAATCCTGTTTGTGAAACGTTGGAAATAAGATAGGATTTTTTGGAACTTCGGCCCCATGTTTCAGAAGCGAAATCTCTACTTGAAACATTAAAACAAAACAAAATCAAAGACATAAAAGACGAAGAGAATCGCCGAAAATAAAACGCACCACCACTCACCAGTGGCAGTGTATAAAGGAGAAAGTAAAGAATAAAGCATCAGAAAAGAAAACAATAGCATAAAGCCTTTCTACAGGCAAAGATTGACACCAAACAGAATAAATCACAAAAGTTAAAGTCGAAAGGACTGTGTACATGGACAGAAGAATTGACGAGAATAATTTTCTGAGGACAAAATCACACAACATCAACCATAGAATCAAAGATGAAATGAATAGACCCTGCATATGGCAACTCTTTTCTGAGGACAAAATCACACAACATCAACCATAGAATCAAAGAATAGACCCTGCCTATGGCAACTCTTTTCTGAGGACAAAATCACACAACATCAACCAGAAAGATAGAATCAAAGAATAGACCCTGCCTATGGCAACTCCTTGAACATCCATTCGTTCACACATTTGGGACCATCAGAGTCACCGAGGCTCTCGGGATAATACAGGTGTTCAACAAACATGCATTTAGTGAATTTCTCAAGAGAAATGTCCAAAGAGGGTGAGGGGTAGAGTTAGTAACACTTTTTCTCGATTGAAACGAAGAAAACGGATAGAGAGCGCAAGACGAAGAGACGTGTTTTTATCCTCTCTTGAAAGATCCAGAACCAGCTTTCTGCTTAAGCCCAATGACTAAGACGCCCCCCCTATGATTTTCTCTCTTTATTTTTATTCATTTCTTTAAAAATTTTCCTCAAACGACAAAATCCCTATGCTTATAAATTATCCAAAGCGCTCAATTACCTTTTTTTTTTCTGGAAGTTAGAAAAGAATGGTGGAAATCCAAAGCAGCTAGTACAATAAAAGAAAACAACGCTACAGACAAAATAAATGTTAATACATAAGAGGAAGGGAACGTATTTTGGTGCGATGTGACCCCTGGGCATGACAGTCGTGCTTGGGTTAGAAATTTGCTTTTACAATATTTATTTGCCTACTCCAAATTAAAACAATTCTTCCATTCCTTTTGGCTAAAAATTCTCTTGTTTTTTTTCTCTCTTTAAATACCATATATGGTACAGTTGAATACAATCTTAAAGATCTGGTAATTTGCTTTTCTAGTCCACTTAATAACTTTATGTCAATTTTATTTGCTGCGTAATTATTGAATTTGTGCATAAATGTTTAGTGTAAAAAAAAAAAGGATTTAAGATCTCTTTTGCTATGTGGCATAATCTAAAGACTTTGTCCTAAGAATGATTGCCTTTTAACTTATCAATTGCGTTAATGGATTACCAACAACAAAACAAGTGGTGCATTATGTAGGTTACACTTTGAACTAGATTACCTTAGTTCATGAATAGAGATTGGGTACAACATGACAAGATTTGTTTGTGAAACATCTTGACTTATGTTTTACCCTTTAATATAATCTTCTTTCACATAGTTGAGGTTATAACTGAACAAATAATCTATAAAAACTTATAGCTCAAGTTGTTTCCTTGTATTATTTCCTTCACTTTAACTTTTTATGATAAGATATGTTTAAAATTTGCCCTTTCACATGCTAATTATCAAACTAAATCCAAGTAACGTACTATATTCTTCATTTCATGACTTATTATGTTTTTTAGCTTTAGAATGTTAACTAAAGTTTGTGAGGTATTAGCTCTAGCTTTAATTTGCTAGAAATTTTCTTTTAGACATTATGTCATCCGTTGCATCCAAAGCGAATCGTAGTTACGGAATAGATTCGATACTTTCTTAAATAGGATCATTTTTTATGGATTTAATGGAAAATGATGCTCACACCCCTCTCATCCTTAAACTTCAAATCTCGATTTTTTTAATGGATTTAATGGAAATATCCCCCATTCCACCACAAAAAGTTATGCAGAAGTTCTTCAATGGATTTACCTAGGTTAGGAGGAAGAGAAAGGTAAAAATACAATACGTATTGTTAAGAATGGAGATTATTAGTTATACTTTACTATTCTATGACAATAATTTGTTTGTCCAAAAAATTATCCTTTTATGAATCTAGTCAAGGAGTGAATGGCAATCTTTGTGGGAGAGTCTCTTGGGTGTTATTAAAACATCAAAGTATTTCATGAGGCTGTTGTTCTTTAAAACCTATAAAGAAAGAGACTTATATATATATATATATACACACACACAATTGTCATACCTATATATAGGAATTTCTTTAAGGAGTTCATTGAATTGTTTCACATTTAATATTTTCTCCATAAAATAAAAACAAGTCAACCATAGAGGTTAACTGGAATATCTTGCCTTTTTTGCACTTGCTATAGAAAGTGAAGTCTTTCTCTTGCTCAATATTTTTAGTTGTTAGCCTAGTAAGTGGTTCCAAATATAATGTAACGAGATATGAGGACAAAAAGTTACCTTGTCTTAAGCTCCCAACTCATTTACACATGTGAGCAAGGTCACCATTTACAAGCATATTACATGTATAAGTTTTAACACATTGATTTAGCCAAAGTAAGAATTATTTGAGTAGCACGAATGCCTTCATAATACTGAATAAGAAGTTCCAATTACCATAGTTAAAGCTCCTTAAAATTAAATCTTAAGGGAGAAATTTTAAAGTTTTACTTCCTATGATAATTCTTGTAAAGTTCTTAGGATAGAAGTATACCATTTATATTTTTTCCCTTGATAAATGCTCTTTGATTTGAACGTACTAAAAGGAGCAACATTGTTTGAACTTTAGAAACGCAATTTTAAAAAAATATAACAAGATATGGGTATATAATTTTGGATAGAAGAGGAGTTAGGATTTTTGGTTATAAGGAATATAGAAGTTCGTTAAACTCCTTCAGCATCTTATCATTAGTGAAGAATTCCAAGATAACATTAGAAACTAAGTTTTAAATCAAATTCTATAAGTTTTTAAAGAATAAAACACTAAGGTCATCCTGGCCGTGTGTTTTTTTATATAGCTTGTCATGAATATCCCCTGGTTACTCAACTAGGTTACTTTTTTTATTTAGCTTGATTGGAGTATCATTATAGCCTTTTGATGCGAAAACAAACTTTTTGTCATGAGTGTTTCTAGTTACTTAGCTATATCACAACTTTCAACTAGCTAGCAACTTTATTCTTAACCCAATTTTCTTAAAAATGGCCAATGGAATAGTAATTTTATTTAACATTTTTTAATTTAATTTCCTAGCCTATCTCATTTCTTATTAGTCAATCATTCTTATAAAAATGTACTAATGATGCCTACCAATTTAAATGAATGTAATTATAAATGTATGCAAACAAGTGTCATAAAGTGAAAGAAGAGGTGTCATATCGTAATCAATATGCATATTCATCCTAAAAACACTTAAAACACAAAATTCACAAGTTAATATGCATTTACAATTTAAATGACTATGTTCAAAAGTAAGCCAATTCCATTCAATTCATGCCATTGACACATTCACACAATGCACATATCATGCAACAAAATGTTCACACTATTCCAACCTAATCAAAACTAACACAATTCAAATGCCAATTTCACAAACAAATGATATGTCAATGTAGTTTAAATGTTTCTATACTTGAACAACACATTATCCTTAATGTAGAAATGAAACAATACGATGAAAGAGAAATAACAATAAAGAAAATTAAGAGCAAGAAAACTTATGGTGATTTTAGTGGTGACAGTGTTGGAGATGTAATTTAGACACACTTTATGTCATAAACATACATCAATTCATCTCTCTACAAAATAAACATAAAGCATAAAAAATAAGAAAGCACTAACAAAATAAAACAAAAATGAAAATGAGACCTATCCTAATTCTTAGGTTGGCTCACAAGTAACGCTTGTTTAATATCGTTAGCTCGATGTACCCTTCCTATTTACCACCAACATGGCTTCTATCCGTTTTTCCCATGGTGGTTTAGTAGCCAATGAATAAGTCACATGTTGTAAGATAACAATAAGGATATAATTTATCAAATTAAGAAATCCAAGTGATTTTATTGACGCCCTTTTTGGTAACAAACTGTCAATAAAATATGGAATAATAAAACTCCCTGAATTTTTAGTTATCTTTAGCAATTTGTCCTGTAGGAAGGTGAATTGCACTTTGTCTTCTGCAACCATGTTTGTCCACTCTTCTATTTCCTCATCTTAAATAGAGACTTCTTCAACCTCTATTTCCTCTGTCCTTTGTTCTTCTTTCTTTTCTTGAATAACAACTTCATTCATGTCATCGACCTTTGTCTCCCCTTCACCTTGAGGGATAATAAGTACTAATAACATGTTGCATCTAGCTCAATATCAATATGCTCATATAGTGTATTCTGAGACCATTTTTGCATGCAATATGGTTTCGCCCAAATTTAACTGGTGCTTGACATGGATGATTGGAATGGTTACCCCTATAAATGTCACAACACATTAAGGATATTGGTTTTGCTTCTATGTTACTTGGAAGATTCCCTACATTCCTTATTAACAATGCATTAGAAAGTAGCCCAACTTGAACCTCCAATTTATCAAGAGGAGTGGTTCTTAATTATTTAATCAAATTTGGCTTCCATCCTTTTCTAACTTTCATTTTGACTATCGAACTTGGAACTTAGCATGTCTATTACTTGTCTAACATGGACTCTAAAGATCTAAGACTGTCCTACAGAAAACTTGGTATTCCTTGTGCTCTTATGTTATTTCCTGCATTTTTATTCTAAGAATAATTTGGGTAGTCATGCCACCAAAGATTATATAGGTTTAATTAACTCGCATTTATGTTGTAATGCCTTTAGTGGATTGGAAGAAAAGGTTTGCAATTTGCTCAATTGCTCCTTATGATTCTTGTGTTAATGTACTTACAACCACTAGAGAAAAGTATTAATGTCCTTATATAAAAGAAATTCAAATTGAATAAGTTGATAATTCAATCCCTAAAAACAGTGCCAAAAACTTGTTGACAATTTTATATAAAAACTTTCTTACTGCAAGTGTGCAAATCGTAACTTGTAGTACAAAAGGCATTGTTCCATGGGGATGTAATTGCATACCTAACAACTTGAATGCAATTTGTATAAAGTAATAAAGGATTGATTTAATTAAAATAAATTTATTGAAATTGAGATTGAGATTGAAATTGAGATTGAAATAACTAATTAAACAAAACACTTGAATAAATAAATCTAGCAATAAAAATAAAGTTAATTAAATCCATAAACTTAAGAATTATTGTATCCTTGTTTTTATCTCCCCTTTATCTTGTTAATTCAATTATGGTTAACCCTAGATATCCTAAGGTTTTGATTGCCCTCTTTTGAGATCTAATCAAGTAATCCCAACTGAAACCAATAATAATAACAAAAGTACTCTTAACTATTCAATTGGATCTGAAACAATCTTATGGATAATTGATTCACAATTAAGACCTCTCTTTAATTGTTTATTAATTTGATAGTTGCAGGTCTATTAAACTACCAACTATTATTACGCACCTTAATTGTTGGACCTCGAATTTTTTTGAAAGTTAGAACTATTAAATGAGAAATTATTGGTGATTATTTATGTGCAAAGAAAAGGAGAGTTCTTGAATTAGAAATGAAGTAGAAGAGATGGTTTGGGTACAAGATGGGTTATATGTGAAATATTGGAAGTTATAAGTTGAAACATGTTCATTGAGTATTCTTCGGTGTTTTAACCATAACTTTTTCTCTAGTTATCCAAATCATGAGATGATTCTTGATTTGGATTAAATTAGAAAAATAGGAATACAACTTATCTGATGAAATCGAGTTCTAATTTGGTCTCAAAGAATTTCAATTTGTGTATGATAGTTGAGCATAGAATATTGTTTCAGTATAAGAATAGTTAGGAAATGTTTGGAATATAACTTTTAGATTTCTGAACCAAATTGAATGATTTTGGTATCATTAGAAAATTAAGACAATAAGGAACTTTTTTCTAGAAGGAAGTGTTATCAAATTCCTTCAATTACCTGATTAGAAAATGTTTGGAGTTTTGGAAGGAGTTAGACATGATTTAAATTATTTTGAGGTATTGATAGATTAATTATGTTATTTTGTGAAGTTAATTAGCATGTTAATATGAGCAAGACTTTATGAAATGGGTTAATTGAATTAAGGTAGTAAGATGATATCAAGGGCAAAGCTGGCAAGTCACTTAAGCTTAAAAGACATAAGGCTTTAAGTGAAGAGTAAAGTAGACATTTTAGATTCATTAAGGGTATAAAAGAAAGAAAGAAGACTTGGCTTGCATTTGAAGAGGAAGAAAAACTAAAATTAGAAGAGAGAAGAGGGAGAGAGAGTCGTGGAGAGAAGAAAAGAAGATGGAAAGAAGAAGAAGAAGGTAGAAGATTCATTCAAGGTAAGTTTATCTTCTTCTTCTTGCTTTGCTAGAGAAAGAGAAAAAGGATTTTTGTGTTGGGAATGAATGGAGGAAGAAGATGATTGAGAGACCTATTTGATTTTAGGGTTTCTAAGCTAGGTTTTGGGTTTTCTAACCTAGATAGACTATAGGTAGGTTAGATTTGAGCTTGATTTGTGTTAATTTCATTGGTTATGATTTTGAAGTTTTAGGGATTTTATTTAATTGGAATTGAATAGGGGATTGGTTTGATTTAGGAAATCAAGAGAAACCCTATCTAAGAGTGAGAGGAAGGGAACAATTGAGTTTGGATTCTCAAGTGAAACAAGGTGGGTTTCATGTTTATAATTGAATAATGAGCCATTATGTTTTCTTTTGAGTCAAGAGAATAAAATGATTTCAAATTGCTTCATAATTGTTGCATTTACTACTTTTGAATGATTTGAAAATTTTATATATGAATTTGGTTGATGAATCATGAAATGATAATAAAATTAAAATGCATATGAAATATTTCATGTTTATAAAAAATTGTGTTTCCAAAATGCACTTTTGTGGTAAGATGTTTAAGAAAAGTCATGTTTACGGAACGTGCCATTTTGGGCAAATCTGTTTTCAAGTCATGAATTGCATGTTATGTGGGTTTGGTGTAGTCCATTCAAGAATGTCATGTGCATGTTGACCAAGTTAAAGGCTTCTCCCGCCTGCCCGCTAGTGGTATGGAGCTCCTTCATAGACTCCCTCAAGTTTATGTCTATGCAAAACCACTATCTAGGATTGCGTTAGTACGCCAAGTTTACGACTACACAAGACCATTATGTGGAATTGTGTAGTTCGTCATGTTTATGGATCTACCCAAATCATTTCTGATGTGCTTTTGTGTTTATGATTGTGACAAGTTTGATGAATGCATGATTCATGATGTTTATGAATTGTTTGATAAGTTGTGAATTTATGAAATATGTGTTACATGGATTTTACAATGTAAATTTTTACAATTGAAATAAATATTTCAATGATTTTTGCTTGTTTCTCGGTTATAAGTATGTTACCCACGAGCTTTCAAGCTCACCCCTTTCCGTCCCATCTTCAGGTGAAAAGAATGAGATTGAGAAATCAAGAGTCAAGACATCATTTCGATTATGTATATTTTGTATTTGAAGTTAGATTTTGTAAAGCAAGACTTTAGATGCATTTCGAAAATTATTGGGTTTTGCATCTTTTGTATTTTGGATTTTGATATTGATGATGTATTGTGGCATGAGATGCCACTAAAGCTTTGTAAACACTTATCTTATGATGTTAATGAAATACGAATTATGTATGGATGATATGAGTTAAGTTGGAGTTAGATGAAATAGAAGAAGTGTTTCGTTTGAGTTGATGAACTTTGAACATGAATTGTTGTTATATATATATACATAAGTGAGATGTTATGGAAAAGAAAGATAGGAATTATTAATGATGATATGTAGTTGAATATAAAGAGTCAAATGAATTGAGGTTGAGAGTTTGATGAGTTCCAATGGGTAGTGGAAATTGTTATGAATGATATTGCAATAGAGGAAGTGAAGTTGGGATAATTGTCAAGTTTTTTATGAGGGGAAAGTGCGTGTTCTGACTTTAGGAGAAAATTTGTATTAATCTAGGATGAATTAGACAAATTTGTCTTCATGAAAGTTGTAGCTTATCCTCTTAGCTTTTGAACGGTATAAAGTATGTAATTTTTAGATATCAGAGTTGAGAGCTATCATCATTACAAGTTAGGATGTCGTAGAAAATGTGTATACTGAACAACTAGAGTTTATGAAGTTATATCACTCTAGAAAGAGTTGAATTCGGGAATATTATGAAAAAAGCGGATGTTAGAATGGATTTAGGATCCATTGGAGGGGTCTTGAAGGGTGAAAATTTTTTTACATAGAAGTTTACACGGTCAAGTTGTGTATATTCACACGGGCCGTGTAATCCTGATGCTGAAAATTTTCCAAACCCAAAGGTTACACGGTCTACCCTTGTGAAAGTTCCTATTGCAGAAGCACAATCAGACCCGAAGGTTACACGGTTTGTCTGTGTGAAATCACACAGTCTGTGTGTTCCTAACGTAGAAGCACAATCAAACCCGAAAGAAACACAAGCTTCCCGTGTGATTTCACACAGTCCGTACATTATCCAAGTAATAGAATTTTGGAGTCCTCTTTCAAATCATCTAAGAATGAACTCAATCTGACATCTCTAGTGGAAGTTATGCCCATTGTCCCAAGATAGGTTCAACATGATTGAGGACATGAGCTTGGTTGATTCTTTTGGCCATAACTTCTTTACCCGACCTCAAAATTAAGCGATTCTTAAAGAAATAGATTCCTAAGACGTTTAGCTACCTTCCTAAAAAAACTGATAGCATTTCGTGTCGAGTTAAGAAATATTTATGGAAAGAAAGTGAGGGATCGATTGGAAGGGCGAGACTTGGTTGTGAACACACTTTGGATTTTTTTAAGCATATCTTGATCTATAGAGCTCCGATTGAGATGGTTCTTGCTTCAAAATAAACTAGAGACATAGAGCTACAATTGTCTTAAAGGAATCAATTTGTAATTTGAGTTTGGAGTTTCCCAAAATCTATTCTGAAATAGAAAAAAAATGAGTTTGATTTTCGTGATTCCGTTGTGTGGGCTCGCCCTTATGGTTTGAGATGTTATGAGAATGAGAGGAAACCAATGATGGCTAAAATGATTCCCTGGAAACAACCCTTATAGGTTAATATGTTCACGTTTCATGAATCCGAATGTTGGGCTCCGAAAACAAGATCCAACATTAATACATATGAATTGATTCAATCTCTCAATTTATAACCAAGTATAAGCATAAAAATATCATAATGCATTGTTATATCTACTAAATTCAACAAGAATAAAGTTTAATAAAACAAATGAAGAACAATCCCTAATACTGATTTAGAAACCCATAATCATGTTCAACATCCTAATAATCCCAATCAACATCCAACATAATGAAATATATGAAGAGAAAAGAAAAAAAAATAGTTTGGTGTTTTGATATTGAATTTTTGAAAATCTGGAGTTACTCTTGATGTCTCCTCTTTGATCCCTTTAATTCTAATGTTCAACCTCCTTTTCAGTGTTTTTATTATCCTTAAATACTTCTTGATGCTTCTAAAGTTGTTTCTAGGATTTTCCTACTTAATTTGGTTATTAAAAAACCCTAAAATGTTAAAATAAAAAAATCTTGCGTGGTGGAAAACACTCTGTCACGATCGTGTATGATTCCACAATTATGGCTTCTTCCCTTCTCGAAATTCTTAATCTTTTCTTCAATTTCCTGTTTCCACTCACAAACACAACATATCAAATACCCCATGAAACATAAAATTAAGATCAAATTCTTACTCTAAACCAATCAAACAATTAAAACACATAAAAACACTTAATAATAACTCAATTCTAAGTCCTAAACACATGATTATCATCTAAGAAAACACTTAAAATACACTAAAAAAACTAGAAAATATAATATACAATATACCTATTAGTTACAAGAATTCCAAGGAAGCAATTCTATTTTCAATAATCCATTGACCTCAAATCACTCCACCATAGAGATTCATAAATAGCCAAATTAAAAGGTTTTTATAAGGCAATTAGAGTGGCGATGGAAGTGGAAATTGATGGGTATGGGAAATTCAAGTAACTCAGGAAGCTATAAAGTTTTAAAAGAAATCTCAAATTGCTTCACCAAATCGATGTCATGAATAGACACTTAGATATAAGTAAAAAGAGGCATCTTTAATCCTTATACAAGTTGAACTTTATAAGGACCCCTTAAATATGTTAAAGATAGAGGGAGAAAATGAAGCATTGAAACAATACATCAATGCATTTAAGGCTAATGCTTTCTTCTATAACAAAAGGCTAGAGTTAATTAGTTGTGTGATTGAGATAGGAACTTTGCATATTTCTTTTAAAATGATTCTAGTAAAAAGAAACTCTAAAAAGATCACCAAATTATATAAAAAAATTATAGGAATTGGATTTAAAGTCAATAGGAGCTTAAAGTTGAAGTGTTAACCTTGACATAGTATTTATTCAGCTCATAAATACTTTTTTGCCATTAGTTCGAAATGATATTCAATTAAAAGATTTGTCCATGCTAATCAATGAGGAGGATGTAGAGAATTCGTTGAGGAGCACTAACCTTAGTAAGGCCCTAGACCTGATGAAGTGAATGAATTTTTCTTTTCAGAGAAGCTTGAGCCTAGATTAAAGAACATGTCATTAAAAGATGCTTGGAGGCAATTTTTTTTAGTATAAGAACTCCTTAAAAGATGTTAGTATATCTTAATGCGAGGAAATCCCGATCATGGCAGGAATAAAGAGAGAAATATTGTCTAGGATTAATTAAGATCAAAGTATCATTGGAGTAAGATACAAATTGACGATTTGTCAAAAATAAATTCCTGGATAAAATGGGATAATTTTGATGATACACACCTAAGCATGTGTGATTGTGTCTACTACATCATTGAGTCTTGATGATTAGAACTATATGATTGTGTAAGAAATAATAGAAAGTGATCTTCTTGAGTTACTAAGAATGGCTAATAAGCAATGATGGAAACAATTGGTTGATAAAGATTGTGTGAACAATATAAATGATAGTAGTAAGAAACCTTCTTTCAAAGAAGAATTTCACTGAATTAGGTTCAACGGATCAAATAGTTTATATTAAGAATAATCAATGAAGAAACAAATCAGAAGTGATTATTAATGAATCAAAGGTGAATATTGTAGTCCTAATCCTTGTCGAAACTCAAGCATAAGATGCATAATATGTCATTGCGAGTGTATGCATTTTGTTGATGTAAAGTATACAACTAAGTGATGGATTCTTAAATTTGTGGTGACATTAAGTATAAGAGATACAAATCAGGTCTGATTGTGTTACCAACACAGGAAATTAAAATTTCAAATAAATTGAAAAGTGTGGAGAAACTAGTATGAATAAATAGACATTAGAACCAACCAATATGAAATCAGAAGAAATTGAATGAATGGAGAAAATCATTCAAGAAAATAAGTTAACTGGGAAATCGGAATTAACATGAGATAATATTACCTCATTGAGGAATTAGTTACTTAAGGAATTACAGAAACTAATCAAGGGCAGATAGAGTTTTGGCTATATTTGTTTGAGTAACAATGCGCCCGACAGTATCATGAAATTGAAAATTAAAGTGATCCAAGCAAAATCAAATCAATTAGTGAGGATGATCATGGATGAGATATTGAATTTATTTGACCAGTTGAGAAGAATATTTTGAATACTTAAGGAAATCCTACATATTATGAAGGTAGAAACAATTCTATGCCAATTTCAATAGGGGTGAATCTTAGCTTGATTGAATGAAGTGTTGGGTTGAATAGTATTTGAACATACCATGTTGGGAGACCTAAGAAAATAAAGGTAATTACAAAATGAGAAACCCTAAGTAATATATATGCAGAGAATTTTGAGAAATTATGACACCGATATTAATTATATCATCTAGATTTAGAGATTTTGTAGTATACAATGATGCTTGTATAAGAGATTAGGATAAAATCTGATGCAGCATAAAATAGTGATTTCATATGTGTGGAGACATTTCATATATAGAGAAACATTTCGGAATTTATAGAGATCATTAAAGTTTGAGGTAATTATGGAGTTTGAAAGAGCTAAATGTAAGGCTGAGACAATAAATAGAGTTACTTGAAAATTTTGATTGTGTAAATGGGTAATTCCTAGTAAAGCTGCTGTAATCTAATGTATTAAATAGAAAATTCAAGAACTAAATAGCACAAATTTAGATATTGAGGTTACCAAACCAAGTGCAATAAAGAGCACAGAATGTCGAGTTAAATTTTGGGCAAATCAAAGTGTTATTAGCTATCGAATTTAAGATCGGTCCCACAAGAAAATATTAACAAAGCCCAAAGTAATGATTCAGAAATTGTGAATCTTAATGCGAAATTAAGAATGAATATGAAATTTGAGTTTGAATAGGAAAAATGTTACCTTATGAGAAATGAGAAGAATGTGTACCTGATTAAGATAAGTGAGCAAAGATGTTATTAGAGAAAGCGTAAGTAACTGAATGTTTGAATTGCCAACAGTCCTAACTGTTGGATATATGCTTAAAGCTTATATTTTTGGAGTTCATAGGAATATAAGATCAAGGTATAGTTCTAATTGTCTTTAAGCATATCAATCATTATTACTGTGATGTCATTAGAATACTATATGAGGCGTTATATGACAAAAAGAGTCATTCTCCCTTATAAAAAGGTTAAAGGCCATAATTGAATCGAGGTACTATTGATGAGTTAAATGAATTTATAATAGAAATTAAGTGGCTTATGAAAGGAGAATGAATTTGGTGGGACAACATTGAAGTTATAAAATGTAGTGAGATAGACCCAAGAGTTAAGTGCATTAAAAATAAAGAGATGTGAAATACTAGGCGAGAGATGAAATATTTCTAAGAGTAGCACCTTGTCAAGGTGTGCATAGATTGAGATAAAGATGGACTCAGATAAGGAAAAATGATAAACTAAGCTCAAATTGTATTGGTTCACATGAAGTTATTCAGAGCATAGGACTAGTAACTTATGAGATGTATTCTCAATAAAGATGTCTCATAATTATAATGTGTGATATATGAGTATGTTAAGAAATAATGATATGATCTGACATAGGTGTATTTAAGTGAAAAAGTTTGAGTAACCTGAACTATATTGAGAAAACAGTTAAGATAGGGTGATATCTAAAGAAATAATTAGAGGATTGATTGATTTCATTGACTATGGTCAATTGGAAGAAACTATTTGAGTGATGAAGTTAAATAGAAAATGGAGGAGCATATGAGGAAGCATACCCTTGCCTTCTTAACTAGTCAGATAAGAATTTCAAGGAAAAAATTTATTAGGGGGAAAGAAATTTAACATCTCGTCCTTATATTAAGAGTTAAAACCTAAAAGTAAGGTACATGTGATATCAATGAGAGATTAAGAAAAATGCATTTTTCATACTCATGCATATTGTTAGCATACTCGCACGTAAATTTGGATATTTTGCACACATTTAAAATAACTGTGTATGCACTCATTGACATTTCAGGTATAATTGAATTGTAATATGATATTGTTGAGAATTATGAATCTATTGTATTGGAAATTTAATTCGTTAAGTGTAATTGTTAATTTTTTAAAATTTGGTAAATTATTGGAATAATGTCCAAAAATTGTGAGATATTATTATAATAGGAAAAATGCCAATTGGCAAGTAAATTGATGTATGAAAAATAGAAATGTGTGAAATGATATTGAAGAAAATTTGGAAGTCGACTTCAAAAATTTTTAAGAGAATGATTGCGAAAGTTAGAGACAAATTAG
>JANITW010000234.1:32565037-32580305 GCA_027564335.1 Erythroxylum williamsii | reverse complement strand
CAACACATTCTCAATAAGGTTCATCACCGCCTGTCTGGCTGGGGCCCCTCCACGTTGTCTTTTGCGGGGCGAGTCACCCTGGTGCAATCGATTTTGGCGGCTATTCCGAGTTATACGATGCAGACTATTCGACTGCCACGTGGGTTATGTGACACCCTCGAACGAGCTATGCGGCAATTTTTGTGGGGATCATCACGCGACTGTACGAAGATTTCCCTTGTCAGCTGGGAGGAAGTTTGTACGCCTAAAGCCATGGGGGGCCTAGGTATTCACAGGATTAGGGAACTGAACGATGCTTTCCTGGCCAAGCTCGATTGGGCCTTGATAGTCAATCCTAATGCCTTGTGGGTCAAGGTGCTATCTACTAAATACGCTTTTGATGTAACCCGCCTTCCATCCTCCTTTCCTTCCTTTGGGGGGTCGATGGTGTGGAAGAGCATTAAGGCGACATGGCATATCGTGCAGCAAGGCCTACAGTGGAGGGTCAGTAATGGTATGACGACCTGCTTCTGGATCGACCCTTGGGTCACGGGAGTCGGGACACTTCTCTCCCACTCTACTCAGCCCATCCCGAACCGTCGTCTTAGCCTCAGCGTTAGGAACTTCGTTGACTCCTCTGGCAGTTGGAACCTGGCAGCCATCCAATAGTACCTCGCGCCTTCGCTTTGCCGTACTTTAGCTGGCATGTTCCCTCCTTCTGAGTTTTTTGGGTCCCGTCGGATTATCTGGGGAGCCTCCGAACATGGCCACTTTTTCGTTGCCTCTACTTACTCCATGCTTCTGGGCTATTTGGACGTAGATCCGCATGGAGTCTGGCGGTCCATTTGGCAGCTCATAATATAGCTTTAAGCGATGTCCATTAACTTTAAATACCTTAGAGTTATCTAAACTTTGAATTTCTACCGCACCATGAGAAAAAATGTTAGTAACAATAAACGGTCCTGGCCAATGAGATCGTAATTTTCCTAGAAATAGCTTAAGATTTGAATGATAAAGGAGAACTTTTTGTCTAATGGAAAATTTCTTCCTAGAAATCATTTTATCATGAAAAGCCTTAATTTTTTCCTAGTAAATTTTCGCATTTTCATACACCTCATTACGAATTTCCTCTAATTCTTGTTGTTGCAACTTCCTACTATTACTAACCTCCATTTGATCCATATTTTATAGCCTAATAAGCTCTGTGCTCAATTTCCACAAGTAAATGACAAGGCTTACAAAACTAACTTGTAAGGCGACCTGCTTATAGGAGTTTTGTACGCAATTCGGTATGCCCACAAAACATCATCCAATCGTAGACTCCAATCCTTTCAGTTCGGATTCACCACTTTATATAGTAAGGATTTGACCTCTCTATTGGATACCTCAGATTGCCCACTTGTCTGCGGATGGTAGGCGGTAGAGACTCGATATGTGATATCACATCTTTTCATCAAAGCTTCAAAAATCTTGTTACAGAAATGGGTTCCTCGATCGCTAATGATAGCTCGAGGCATTCCGAACTTGACAAAAATATTTGATTTAGCAAAATCAATAACGGTTTTAGCATCGTTAGATATAGTAGCCTTAGCTTCAAACCATTTTGAAACGTAATCTATTGCCAACAAAATGTAATTCTTACCAAAAGAGGAATGGAAAGGACCCATAAAGTCTATTCTCCAAATATCAAAAATCTCACATACCAGAATGTTCGTCAGTGGCATTTGATTCTTTGATCCCAAGTTACCTATTCTTTGACAACGATCGCAAGACTTGCAAAACAATAAGAGTCATAAAATAACTTAGGCCAAAACAGTCCACAGTCTAAAATTTTTCAAGCAGTTCTTTTAGGACCAAAGTGTCCCCCACACACAGATGAATGAAAAAAAATGTAAAATAGTTAGAATTTCATCATCTGTGACACATCTCTTAACAATCTGATCAGAATAAAATTTCCAAAGATGAGGCTCATCTCAAATGTAATATTTAGCCTCTCGCTTGATTTTATCTCTCTCAGCTCTAGATAAATCACTAGGTAAAGACTTAGTTAATAAAAAGTTCACTATGTCTACATACTATGGAATTACCTGTTGAATTGCAAAGAGGCCTCATCCGAAAATTTGTCGTGAAGAACATCAGATATGGTACTTGGTGTGATCCTGTTTAAGTGGTCGGCCACCAAATTTTCAACTCCTTTCTTGTCACGGATTTCCAAATCAAATTCTTGGAGCAGTATTATCCATCGAATTAATCTTGGCTTGGTTTCTTTGTTGTTCACTAAATACTTCAAAGCTGCATGGTCTTAATAGATGATCACCTTCGTCCCTAATAAGTATGACCGAAACTTTTCCAATCCAAAGACGACCTCTAAAAACTCCTTCTCCATCCTAGAATAATTTTTTTGGGCATCATTAAGTGTCATAGAAGCATAATAAATAACATGAGGTATCTCGTCCACTTTTTATCCTAGCACGATGCCAACTGCATAATCTGAAGCATCGCACATCAACTCAAAAGGCATGTCCTATTATGGTGGCCGAATAATCGGCATTGTAGTGAGTCATTCCTTGAGTTCATCAAACGCACTTTTGCATGGCTTGTCGAAATCAAATTTCATGTCTTTTTGGAGCAATCTACACATGGGTTGCACAATTTTGGAGAAGTCCTTGATAAATCGCTAATAAAACCCTGCACCAAGAAAAGAACGAACTTCCTGCACATTCGCGGGGTAAGATAAAGATCGAATAACATCTATCTTAGCCCTATTGACTTCAATTCCTTTCCAAGAAATAATATGGCCCAAAATAATGCATTGATTAACCATGAAATGACACTTTTCATAATTTAAAACCAAATTAGTTTCAATGCAATGTTTTAGTCCTTTTTCAAGGTTGATAATGCATGTTTCAAAAGATACCCCATATACCGTGAAATCATCCATAAAAATATCCATGCTATTTTCCACAAGATTGGAGAAAATACTTACCATACACCGTTAAAATGTCACGGTGCATTGCACAATCCAAATTACATTCTTTAGTAAGCAAAAATGCTGAATGAACATGTGAAGGTTGTCTTCTCCTGATCCTTATGTGCCACCAAAATCTGATGATATCCTTAATAGCCATCTAAGCAATACTAGTAAGATTTACTCGCAAGTCTTTCAAGCATCTGATCAATAAATGGAAAATGATCTTTTCTAGTAACTGAATTAAGCTTCCTATAATCTATGCATACCCTTCAACCATTTTGGACACGAGTCAGTATTAACTCACCATTGCTATTTTCATTTACAGTCACACCAGTTTTCTTCGGAACTACCTAGATAGGACTTACCCACTTACTATCTGAACTTGGATAAACGATGCCCGCGTCAAGAAACTTCAAAATCTCTTTCTTCACCACTTCCATCATGGGTGGGTTTAGATGATGTTGTGGTTGCCTCACCTCCTTCGCTTCATCTTCCATCAAGATTCGGTGCATGCAAATAGTGGCGCTAATAGCCTTCAAATCAGCTACTGTCCAATCGAAAGCTTCTTTATTCTCCTTTAATATGTTAACCAGCTGAATTTCCTACACGTTCGAAAGTCGATTAGAAATAATAAGAGGCAATGTATCTTTCTCACCTAAAAAGACGTATTTCAAATGGCTAGGTAGGCTCTTTAATTCTAATGTTGGTGGGCTAGTCAATGATGGCAACAATTTATCCACCCTCTTGGACGTTTCTATGGTTGTGACTTGCTGGAGTAGTGGTTCGATCTCTGGTGAAATAACGTTTCCATTTTGTTATCAAGCCATACCGAATCCTTACTTCCATTCCATTGTGATGCTTCTTCTATTTGTTCTCTAGATAACGTAGATTCCTCATCAAGGATTATTCCAAGCCCTTCTTTGTCTTCCAAAATCCAATTTTCCTGCACCCATGTATCAATAAAATCCACATAAACAATAGATTGTTCATCATCCAAAATTTTTATGGTATTATAAATATTGAACTTAATTAAGTCACCATCAAATTCCATAGTTAAAGATCCATCATGAACATCTATCTTGATTCTAGTCATTTTGAAAAACTGCCTTTTGAATAAGATCGGAGTGGAGGAAGATGCGTCATCGATGCCCATCTGCAAAATGTAAAAATCAGCCGAAAAAAGCATCTTCCCTACTTGAACCAATATGTCTTCTAACACACCCTTCGGATAAGCATTTGAGCGATCCGCTAATTGAATCACTATGTTAGTTTCTTTTAGAGGTCCAATATTTAAAGATTTATACACATCATAAGGCATAACATTTATAGGTGCACCTAAATCTAACATAGCTCTTTCAATCTGCAAATCACCAATTTGGCATGGGATAGTAAACATACCTGGATCTTGACATTTCGGTGGAAGCTTTTTCTTTTGCAAAATCATGGAAATGTTTTCTCCCAATTGCACTTTTTCATCAAATTTTAATTTCCTCTTCGACGTACAAAGCTCTTTAAGGAATTTAGCATATCGTGGAATTTGTTTAATTGGATCAAGGAGAGGAATATTTACCTAAACTTTTCCGAAAGTCTTCAAAATCCCCTTCTCTTGTTCTTCCTTCTTTGCTTTTGCAAATCGATTTGGAAAACGAGGCAAAATCACTTTGTTTTGCATCCCCTTTTTGCATCAATTCAGGTTGTGAAGCTGTTATGTGTGTAATTTCTCCCTCTACTTCTCTTCTGGAATTTTTCAGAAGTGGTTCCTATAGTTCCTTACCACTTCACAATGTAATAACCTTTTCACTTTTTCTTGGATTGATCTTCGGTTATGTTGGAAAATTTCCAGAAGTTCTCGCTTCCAATCGATTTATGGCAGTTGCCATTTGACTTATTTGGTTTTCGATATTCCTTTGTTGATTCTCAATGTTTCAGATACTTGCTTCTGTACTCCACTGAAACCTCAAAGTGTTAGTGGTCAAAGATTGAATTACATCTTCCAAAGAAGTCTTACCTTCGGCATTTGATGTTATATTTGGATTTTACCGAGGCATGTATGGTTGTCTAAACTACTAGAAATTTGTGGTTGCTTGCTGCCCTTGAGGATTCCTATATCGTAAATTCAGGTGATCGTGCCACCCCGGATTATAGGTGTTAGAAAATGGGTCATACTTCCTTTGACTTGGCCTAGAAAATCCTCCCACGAAATTCATTTACTCTGTGTTTTCCTCCTACAAAATCGAACATAAATCAGTAGAATGTCCTAACATTAAACATATGCCATATACCTTTGCTGCTTCTTTCTTCGTGACCACCAATTGTCGCACCAAAGAAGTGAAGTCATCCAATCTCTTCTCCAACATGGTCACATTCACTTCATTCACCCCTTTTGATCCATGCCTAGTATGTATTCCGAATTGTTGAGTGTTGGAGGCCATGTTAGCGATCAATTCCCTTGCAGCTGCTGGCATTTTATCAACTAAAACACCACCGCTTGCAGCGTCGATCATACTCCTATCTGAAAGCAAGAGCCCTTCGTAAAAATATTGAATCAATAGCTGTTCGGTTATTTGGTGGTGTGAACAACTAGCATAGAGTTTCTTGAATCTTTCCCAATACTCGTAAAGTGTTTCTCCAGTATGTTGACAAATTTCACAAATCTCTTTCCAAATATTGGCTGCCCTCGATGCTGGAAAATACTTTTCGAAGAAAAGCGTCTTCATTTCAGCCCACGTTTGCACGTTTTCTCCAACTGAATAGTACAACCAATCTTGTGCTTCATTTTTAAGGGAGAATGGGAAGGCTCTCAGCTTAATCTACTCTTCCATCACATTTGTTGGCTTCATTCCCATACAAACCACATCGAATTCCTTCAAGTGCTTGTACAGGTCTCTTCCCGGTAAACCCTTGAAAATAGGTAACAAATGAATCAGCCCAGATTTTAATTCAAATGTATTGTTATCACCTAAATTCAAAAAGTTGATGCAATGAGGCTGTTGCACGTCCGTGGGTGCGACTAGTTCGCGAAGAGTGTGGTTTGCAGCTAGTCTATCATTTTCTGCGTTTCTTTTTTATGTTTGATCTGTTTTCACAGTCTTTCGCTATCTTCTCGACCTTAGGATTGTACTGCAAATTCTTTGATTGGTTTGAATGTGTAACATACATAAACTTTCAAAAGTTCCCTAACAATGGCCCCAAAATTTGGTACTTCTATCGCCTGCAACCAAATTCAAAAGAAATCACTTCTGTTAATACAATTTAATGTAGTAGTAGTAAGTGGATATCGTTTCCACGAGGAATCTTAACGGTAAAGGAATTACGAATTCAAACAAAAAAAAGTAACAAAATTGGGGGGATTTTAATTCACGGTAATATAAGAAAAATTATAAGAAAAATCACAAATCGGAAGAAATAATTGGATCTGAAAAATTAATGAAAAATACCTTAATTTTTGGGTCACCGATGTTATCACACTAAAATGGATCCTCGATATATAATTTCAATCATTAACAAGCATTCATTGGGGATGTTTTCTCTTAAGTGTAATGACTAGAAACATGTATCATAGTATTCTTATTAAACAACAACCTAGATACGATCATAGGTTTAATTGAATAATAGCTTTATGAATCAATAAACCAATAAGCAAGTGAAATACATGTGCGACATGCAATCAATCAAGAGAATATCTCCTTAGAATTTCCGACTCTAACGTAAAGAAGGTAATCCTAATTGCTACTTGTGATTAGCGAAACTGAATGTCATATTTCGTTAATCTAGTGATTGAACAAATTAATCCCTAGTTGCACACCTAGAAATCAACCAATTTAATTAGAAAGAGTAATTTAGAAGATATTCAATGTTTATCGACAACATAAACTTTATTCAAAACATCTCACACATAATAGCGGATAACATGGAACCCCTCAATTAAGAAAATAAGTTTAGCTACTCATGATAGAATTGAAAACAAAAGAAATAACAAAATATATAGTCTCCATCCCGGTCCTTTACTGAAAAATACGAAAAATACTAAAGGAAGAAGTGCAGAAAACGTAAAAGACTTTAAAAGAAAACTGCAAAAAATGAAATATGTCTAAGCTAGTTGCGTGAAGAGTAATTCTCCCTCCTTTTATACTAGTTTTTTCGATTTCCCTCCAATCTTTCCTATATTCTCGTCAGATAATGTATCCCCCAATTTTAGGTGGTCAATCCCCTTGATAGATGGCAATATAATCTTTAAAGATTGTGAAAATCTCGAATTTGAATCTTGAAAATTGATCTACAGATTTATTCCATTTTGAGATGTGCCCACGCTTATTCACTAAATTGTTGTCAAACTTGGAATTTCAGATTTTCTTCATTCTTTTGCATCTTTTTGATTCAATTTTGTCTCTAAGGTGTTGAAAATCATCTGTGAACAATTATAAGATAATTTCATTGATTTCGGATAATAATTTCAACGCATTAAAGATAATTAAGTATACAATCAGTTCAAATTGATGACTTAACTATAAGAGTGGCTTGGAAGATAACATTGAATGTGAAAGTATTAACATGCCATTTTATGCAATAAATTTAAAAGATAGTGATGATGAGGCTTATCTCAATGTTGAGGATTTTATACCAAATGAAAATTAAGAAGAATGCAGCTATAACAAATATTCGATTGAATGAAGTTTCAGGTTTTTGTTTCTCATTTTCTTTTAATTTCATTTATATTTGATGTATATGTTAAATCTATATATGCAATATAATTGTAAATATTTTTGTTTTAGGTTTCACTTCTTGTTGGTTCTTCATTACAAACTCTTGTTGTAAATTGTAACTATTATAAAGTAATGTATATTTATTACTTGTATTTGATAATTTGATGTAATTATTGTTTATTAAATGATGAAATTGTAATATCTTAAATATTTTGTATTGTTCTTAATTTTATATTTGTATGGTGGTTAAATGATCTTTTTTCATATTAATTGTGGTTATTATTTATAAATGAAAAATAATGTTAATAAAATAATTAAATTGTTGTTATTTGAAATTTCTATTATTATGATTTTTGGAGACAAGGTTGATGTAAAATTATAAAATATATAATACAATATATTGAAGGACTGTTTGGGAATTTTTATAATACAATATATTGAAGGATTGTTTGGGAATTTTTAAAAAATTTAGATATTGACCAATATCGATATAATACCGTACCAAAACTAAATATGGTACCGATATCAATAGGGTATTTATAACGTTAAAATTTGAAAATTTTAAAGTAAAGCAAAATATCATTCCAAATTCTTTTTATTATGTTTTCATGACTTAAACAATGAAAGGGTCTAAAATTCAATATCAAATATAATAAAATATAGTTAATTTTGACAATTGTTCCTTTAAAAGGCACTTTCTAACTTTAAAGAATAATCATGCCTACAAAACATTATGAACAATAATCAGATTAACCATTCCTTTTACCTCATAGGAGGTCAAGGATGTGGTGCTCAGCCTTCATCCTTCAAAAGCATCAGGTCCATATGGATTCACTACATTCTTTTTTCAAACCACCTAGGAGAAAACAGGGCCTTTATTTACAAAGGCTATTATGGAGCTTTTCTCATTAACAAAATTACTTAAGGAGGTGAATCACACATACATATGTCTTATTCCTAAGCAGAAACGTCCATCTTCCATAACTAAATATAGACCTATTGATAAATTGTTATTTTTGTGCTAACTTTGGATATAATCAGGTTTATTCTTAGTTTTTCATAAAATGAGTGGTTGAAGTTGTTAATTCTTCTTAACTTACAATTTGAGGCTTGGAATTAATACAGTGAAATATCTAAGTTTGCTTGCTTTAAATCTATGTCACATGCATAGGAATTGTTAATTCAATTCGCTTAGTTACTCAAAATCGGTAAATGAAGAAAATTGAATTTGCTAAAAACAAAAAAAAAACAAAAAAGCAGCAAATTCTGCTGTGCTTCTCCACTCTAGTGAAGTAACTCAGGGTCTTTATGCACACCATGTCGACACTCAAGCCAAAAATAAAAAGGGAGTATGAGTAGTGCTAATAGCCACCTAGGATGATGATGAGTTGAGTAACCAGAGGCGGTCATCACAAATGGATCGTAATCGCATAAAAGGCTTATGACATCCTAGGCAAGCCGCAAATGTTGTATAATGAATAACATCTCAATCTCACATTCATTATTTAAGTTTAGTGACTTGGTAGGTTGGTAAATAATTTCTTATGCATTGACTTAATAAGGTTGGAACCTAATTATATGATGTAATTGATCAAGCCCTGACTTTTAAGTTAAAAAGAATTTTTAGAATCAATTGTTTATTATATGGAAAACTAGGAATTGTTGGTTATGTTGACTTTGTTGTATTCCTTAGTGTGTTGCATCTTGGATGGATGGGGGACAGTGTGAAAATCAATTGGGGTGTTTTTAGTTTATAGAAAGAAGTTATACTTGAGGACAAGCTTGTAATAAGTGTAGGGGAGTTTGATGGTGTGAATATTTGCTAATTATAGTGATGATTTTTTTGATGTTTTGGGTGAATATTCATATGGAAAGGGTGGAATTTATTTATTTGTGTGTATTTTGGGTAGGAGATGACAATTGAGCCCAATTGGAGATATTTTGGTTACTGTTGCTTGAAGTTTTGAGCTGTAACTACTTCTCTGCAATTTTTGGACTAACTTTAGATTTTGGGCAGTAAGTCGTGCCCATGGCATAAGGTCGCGCGTGAATGAATATCTGATATAGAGTTGGGACACGACTGAGCTTTTAATTTTAATATTTTTCAGACCTGGAGGGGGAGATTTTTTTGGATTAGTTAGGAAAGTTAGGGATGCTAATCTTTAGCCTATTTTTTTCTCTCTCTTAAAAGAGAATTCTCCCTAAAATAGGGGGTTTGCAGGAGATTGCGGAGGTCGATTTTCAGATTTTGAAAAACTCTCTTATTTCTAATTTTACAAGTTTTGTACAGTCATGAGCAACTAAACCTACTTTAGTCTAGCAAGAGTTAATCAAGTTCAAGTTCATATATATAACATCCCGTTACCCATGTTAAGGCAAAATCAATAAATGAGAGAGATTGCTGAGGAAGTAGGAAATTCATGCTCATGTATAATATGGCATACACATACATATGAATAATAAATTTTTCTGCACATAAAAATAATTGTACATGCATTCATTGATAACTTCTGGGTATAAGTTATGATAAGGAAAGATTTGGAAACAAAAGTGTTGGTTGATCTGGAAAATGTTCACTGAGTGTGCTTCAGTATGTTAGCCATAACTTTTTCTCTAGTTATCCAAATGAGAAGATTTTTTTATTTGGATTAAACTAGAAACATATGGCTACATTTATTACAAGATATTGAATTTCAATTTTGTCTCTAAGAGTCTCAAAAGTTGTCTTGATGTGAGAACTGAGAACTGAGTGAAGTACGTAACTTGCATGGAGTTTAGGGCCTAAAGATTTTGGAGTTTTCAAAAAGTAAGTAGTGAATAAATCCCTTAAAGTAGGGGATTTAAGAAAGAAAGTTGATGAATTACTTTCATCTACATGTAAATGGCCTTGATGAAAGTTATAAATCTTCCTTTTATCTTTCCAACAATATATAGTACGAAAACTTTGACATCTGAGCTGAAAGTCCGGGTCCTTGTAAAGGGAGATGTTTGAAAGCGAAGTTGTTCCTTTTGAATTTCGCTTCTTTTTAGTTTTGCTTTTTCTGTGTTTCTGTTTATGAACTTCTTCTGTGTCATTGTTCATGAACTTCTTCTATGTTTCTGTTCATGAACTTCTTCTGTGTTTCTGTTCATGAACTTCTTCAGTGTTGCTATTCATGAACTTCTTCTGTGTTTCTATTCATAAACTGCTTCTATGTTTCTGTTCGTGAACTTCTTTTGTATTACTATTCATGAACTCCTTTTGTGTTACTGTTCATGAACTCCTTCTGTGTTTTTTTCCTTCTGAGTTTCAGTTCTTCTTAGTTTTGCTATTGTCTGTGTTTTGCTGATGCGGTTTTTTTTGTGTTTTGCTGACGTGTCTTCTTTTGGGTTTTGTTTCTTTTGAGTTTTTGCTTCTTCTGTCTTTCCTCGTGTGGCCATAACTTCTTCTATAGGAGTCTAAATGAATTGATTCTTAAACCATTGGACTCGTAAGACATTACCTTACATCTCCACCCAAAATCTTAGCTATCTGAAATGAATTGAGAAAGATTGAGTGAAAAACATGAGACGGGTATAGTGAGTGTACTCTTCAGTAATATGAACTAGGGTTATTCCACTGGACGTACTTCAGTATTTTGATTATATCTAGACCTGTAGGATTCCAAATGAGATGATTGTTGCTTTGCAGTGAACTAAAGATATAGGCCTACAATTGTCTCAAGACATATAATTATAATTTAGTCTATAAGATATTTAAGTTCTAAATGGAAGTTGTGCATGGTACATTGTTTTGGAATATGACAACCCAAAAATGTTTGAGGCACATCTTCCGAAGTACTGAACCAAAATGAGTGGTTATGGTGTCAATGGAAAACTCTAGAAGTGGATAAGTGGCTAAGAATTGGACAGGTGTCCTAGCATTAAAGTTGAGTTTTAATAACCTTGAAAGAGAAGTTACTAGACTTGCCTTCATTTTCCTTCTCTCGAAGCTTCTTTCTCTAGTGTTTCTCCAACACAGAGTTTTTCTTTAAATATTCACCAAAGTTAAATATTTCTTTTCTCTGTTTGTCATCACTTCCACTTTGATATTTCTTTTGTCTACCCCAAGAAAAATTGAACCCTCTGTCAACTTTCAAGTTAATGTACGTGGTTGCATGTGAGATTAGGGTTACGTAATTTTTCAGATATTGGAGCTTCGAACAAGTAAGCTTGTGATGATTATGTATTTTGTATGAAATGAAGCATGCATCGCTAGTTCACTGCTAAATGGTTAAGAAGAGTGATATTCTTGTTTTTTGAAAAATGAGTGAGGAGATTTAATGTGTCCCAGATGACGATTTTCTTTGAATCTGACGACTGAACTGTTATAGGATAGAGTTAAACTAGATTTTGAAGTTCAAAATGCAGAAAATGTGAAGATATTATGCGTGAACATGATTTTCTGTCTTTGATGATTATGGAAAGAAACTAATTATAGATTATGAGTTGGTTGAGATAAGTTAAGCTTAAATGAATTTGGAATGTAGAGGAAATGTTGAGTTTTAAAACAAAAAGTTAATAGTAATATAGATATATGCATATAAATACCTTATTTGTTTCCTCTTCACTAGTTGCATACAGATATATAGATAGGAAAATTTGTAGATGAGTTATTGATGTCAAAATACCAAAGGATTGAGGTTGTGGTTCAAAGAATTGATGAATGATTAAGTTACGACATAAGAATAAGCATAAAATAAGACGTTTGTTAAAGTACTTGGGATTGTCATTGAGCATGCATTGTACATAGTCCATAACTATTTGTGCATAAATGAGTTTTTTAACATGTGCGAATTATGTATTGCATAAATGGGATGTGCAGGATAAATGTCTGCATACAGACGTATCCAAAATTTGGAAGTCAATGCTATTTCGAAGCGTACTGTGAGTAGACCTAGATAGTCTCACTATATTGTTTGTTATTTGAATTTTGTATTAATTGAATACTGAATGCTTATATAAATGTGAATGATTGTGCTGATTTTCGGACAGAAGGTTCGATGGTTGTGATATTGATTGGGATAATGAAGTGCTACTTGAATGTGAATTGGATGAACTATGTGTCCTTAATGTGATTGCTAAATATGTTCTGAATGTGCATTTGCATACAAGTGAAAGTGTAATTCTCAACTTAATGTTGAATGCTTGACTAAGGTTCGATGATAAGTGAAAGTGAATAAGTGATCATATGTGAGTGATGCATTCCATCTCATGAATGCTTGAAATATAATGGCTGTTGTGATCATAGTAGCCACCGAAAGTGAAAATGAGCCTCAAGCTCAAAAGTGATTTAGAGCCTCAGGCTCAACGTTTAATGAGCCCTATATGGGATAGTTATCAATGATCCCTATATGGGACAATTATCAATGAGCCCTTTAAGGGACAGTTTAGGCACTCGATTATAACAAAATAACAAATGAAAAGTGGGTCTCATGTGCATTGCATATGCATAATTGAGTGATTTAATTGTATTGAATGTGAAGTGTGAAATGTTTGGTGATGTGAATTATGTGTTATGTGATTGGGTGAGTCATCAATGATGGTCACTCATTGAGTTCGTAAAACTCACCCAAAAATTGCAAATATTTTTCAGGATCCGAAGAATACCCCGTTAGGCTAACGGGATTATACATATAGCATTCAATTGAAGGATAGAGGTTAGGATCAGTTCGCATCTGCATTACATTTCTCTATTTTGTATTGAATTATATATTCCACAACTTTTTGTATAAATTGGTTTTCCAAAATGACTCAAGCATTTCGTATTTTTGAAAGGGCCCAAATGGCTATTGAAAATGTTGTCGATGGTTTTGTGTTACTTGAAAATGTTTATTAATGAATGCAGGCTCAATTTGAGTATCAACTTCCACATATTGTGTTTGTGGTTCAAAAAAATTATACTAATTTCTGAATGATTGAGTGTTTTCGTACACCACCTTTATGGGGAACGGACTCGGATATCACCCATTGATGTTGGGTTTGGGTCTTGCAGGAGTGGGGAGCTACATTTATGTGATATCAGAACCTAAAAGTACTATCTTATATGGGCATTATGAAATATGTGTCAAGTTACATGCATTTTAGTAGTGTCATAGCAGACAGCGGCAACTGATCTCTAGTATGAGTCACATGCATAAGTATTCCTTAAAAGTCTAAGTTGTTAGGAGCATTGATAAAATTGGTGATCTGACAAAATGTGAGAAAATAAAGGTTTATGGACATTTTGGAAACGAAAAATAGTATCTGGTTTTGCATGATGGAAAAGAGTCCACCACGAGCGGTACATATCCTTTGAAGGTGATATAAGTGTGAATCGGTATATTGCTGTCGATTAATAGAGGAAAGTGAGAAGATGAGTAGACACGAGGAGACTAAAGTGTAAAGATAGAATGAAATGAAATCATAAAATTGTTATGATCATAAAAGGATGAATTTAGAACCGAAATGGTTATGTGAGTATTATGATAAGAGTTTGTAACTCAGTATGAGAAGATATTAGGGGAAAGTTAGAAATGCTTATATGATAGGATCTTAGGCAAGAATGAGAGAAGAGGAAAGTTAAAGGACAGCTAAAAATAAGAAATAATATATGGTTAGATATAACAGATAAGGATTCAGAGTAATTGTGTCACTGGATGTATTGTTGAATAGGAAATCGATATTGTGTTCTGGTAAGCCATGAAAGCTGTCGAAGCATTAGTCAACCCAAATTCAATACCAAAAACTCAAAATGCCCATACCTAGTTTTACATGCACTCTTGGGAACACCAGCCTTGGCTATTTTCAACTGGTAATATCCCGACCTCAGGTCAACTTTGCGAACACCTAATCCTTAGTAATAGGTATTTATTCTTAACTGTGATCCGTTTCAATTGTCGATAATCAATACACAATCTCAGTGTTCCATCCTTCTTCTTTACAAATAATACCGGAGCTCCCTAAAGTGACACACTAGGCCTGATAAAACCCTTATCTAACAACTCCTACAACTGTGTTTTCAGTTCCTTCAGTTTAACAGGTGCCATCCTATATAAAGGAATTGATATAGGAGTGGCACCTGGAATAATATCTATAGTAAACTCCGTCTCCCTTTCTAGGGGTAAACCCGGTAATTCTGCAGGAAACACATCCAAGAAATCCCTAACAACTCGAATATCCTGAATAGTTTGTTCATTCCCAATGTCAACCACGTGGGCTAGATGAGCTTCACATCCACCTCGGATTAATCTGGAAACACTCAGAAATAAAATTAGTCGGGCTGGCACTGCCTGACAAACTCCTCGAAACACCATTCATGATTGATTTGGGGATTCAAGCACTACTTCCTTAGTGTAACAATTCATCACTACTTTATGAGCAGTAAGCCAATCTATGCCTAAGATGAGGTCTATCTCTTTTAGCTACAATATAATCAAATCATCTTCTAATTCTACTTAATCAATCCGAACTATACACCTCTTACACACCTCACTAATCACTATTGTGCTACCCACTGGAATACTCACTACTAATCCACATTTTAGTGTCTCATGCTCACAATGCCATCTAAATACCAGATGCAATGTGATGAATGAATGTATAGATCCTGGATCTA
>JANITW010000234.1:32480866-32494175 GCA_027564335.1 Erythroxylum williamsii | reverse complement strand
CCTCCGCTTCCATCCCATTCCATTCCATTCCATTATGAAACCTTCAAACAAACGATGGAAGTGTATTACGTTCCATTTCATTCCATCCCTAACCCTCGAAACAAACAGAGCCTAAGGGACTCTCTCAATTTCTGAGGAAAAAAAGTGGCATGTTAGTCGTTAATGTACAGTAGCAAATAATGGTTATACGTAGGACAGCGAAAAATGATGGGATTAATTAATGATAAAAAAAGGAAAATGTATCCACTATATTAATAATAATTAATTATATTTGAGAAAACTATTCTAAGCCTTCTCTTACCACGTAATATAAAATAATATTAAACAAAAATAGTTACTGTTTATAATTTTGATGGATAAGGATAAATAGGTAAAAAACTTAAATAATGATCACTATAAGAAAATGAAGAATTAGCGACGAAAATTACCGATGGAAAATAAATTTTTAAAAATTACCAACAAAAAATCTATTTTTGTCAATAAAGTTGACAGGTCATTTAGCGACAGTATTAATATTCGTCGTTAAATATGAAGAAAAATCATTCATGCAAAATTTGTAACAGAATTTAGCGACAATATAAGATGATCGTCGGTAAATAAGGGAGTTTTAGTCACGATATAAAATGTTCGTCAATAAAGAAGGGGGCTTTAGCACACCTCCCATACTTATACTTTTGTATATCCACAATCATCAACAATCAACAAATGATTCTGAAGCTTTAAGGCTTCGATAGGATATTTGGTTAAGTTTAAAAACATATAATATGGTTAGTATAGAAATACAGGGCAATATTCAGGGTTCTTTCAATAAATTTACTATATTCATTAAGAGAAAGATGTTGGCACTCTATTAAATATTCAAACTAGTAAGAATTGAAAATGTTAGTTGTTATTACCCTATAAATGAAATATTTATATTATTCTAGTTATCTAATCTTTACTGCACAAGCTTGAATAATGGCAAGCAGTTATTGAAGATAAGCCTTGTTACGGTAATAAGAATCCTTAGATATTTAGGTGACTATACATCTAGCTTAAATTCATCAACATTACTTGTTAAGACAAAAATATAACTCTTACTAGGATTGATCTTAATCTTAGATACTCTTATAAAGGATTTAAAAAAAACTTTTAATTAATGGGATATTAAAACTACAAGAAAAAAAAGAAGAAGATCATCAAAATAAAAATAACTAGCAATAAGCTAAAATGAGATCCACCGATAAGAAAAACTTAGTAAAAATACTTGTAGAAATCCTCCAAAATTTAAAAGGTAAAATTCAATTGAAATGTCGAACTGGTGATTCAAGTGATGACGCTATCTTTAAGATTCTTTTAAGTTAGAAAGTAAAAAATTCGGAGACTAATCTTGAAAAAAATGATTTATTAATAACGAAGCTATATTAAAATTTATAAAAATTGCTTGGCTCAATTTATTAATTCGTTAAATAATTTATTTATAAATTAATATATTCACATGATAATTTAATCAAAATTCATGTGAAAAGTAGCGACTGGGGAGTTGTAGGGTAAGAAAAACAACCGACGAAAAGGTTTGGTCAAGATGATGAACCTCCGGCACAACCTCGGCTAATGGGCCAACTCGAGAATTACAAACTAATCTCAAAGCATTTACGTAATCCAGATGATTCGAAAAGTCTATAGCCCACTGTGATGGGCCAATAAAAACAGAATACAACCGAAAGCAAAAAGTTACAACAGACATCGCGCGCAGCAATCCCCTGCTATTCAATAAGCCATCGCCGCGTGTCAAAACCTGTACCAGTTACCCCATAAATATCCTATTTTTCATCGTCTCTCTGTTTCTGAGTGTCACCCGCTGCAACGTTCAAAATCTTCTCTTCTTACCGGAGATGTGGTGAAGACTGAATACTGCTCGCTCTTTCTGTTTCCACCACGCCATGAGCGCCAGGGTGCTTCTCTACTCTTTTACTCCCCGATGTCGCCCTCAGCTTCAACCTTCCGTTAAGAAGCCCAAGGAACCTCTTTCTCTGGCTGTCCACTTTTACTCCGATAACCGTTGTCGGGTTTACCGGGTTTCAGTGAGGAACTCGGGCCGGAGAGACGGCCGCAAAGTTTACGCAGATGTCAAGTCGGAGTCGTACGAGATATCAGAGCCGCGGGTGAAGAAAGCGGCGAGGTTCGCATCGGAGAGTTCGGTGGCGCCGTGGTGGGAAGAGTTCCCGAAACGATGGGTTATTGTGATACTCTGCTTCTGGGCTTTTCTGCTTTGCAATATGGACAGAGTAAGGATCGTTTCTTGCTTTTGTTTTTATCACTCTGTTCTGTTAAATAAGCTGCAAGTATTTGATTGTGTTTTGCAGGTAAATATGAGCATTGCCATACTTCCAATGTCCTCCGAGTTCAATTGGAACCCCTCCACTGTTGGTTTGATTCAGTCTTCCTTTTTCTGGGGCTACCTCCTCACCCAGGTATAATTCCTTCCTTTTTTAAGTTACCAGCATTGTTTCCTTTCCATTGCAAATTTTGGTTTTGGGATCAATTATAAGATAATGTGAAGAATGAGAGTTCATTCTTGAGTTTTTCTTATGCTCCGCTGACTTTGATTGTCAGTGACAGATTGCTGGTGGAATTTGGGCGGACACAGTAGGGGGGAAGGCGGTGTTGGGATTTGGTGTGGTTTGGTGGTCTGTTGCTACTGCTCTTACTCCCGTTGCCGCCAAACTTGGGCTGCCTTTCCTACTTGCTGTCCGCGCTTTCATGGGTATTGGTGAGGTAAGTTGTGAAGTTTGCGTGGCAGTTTTGAGAGTTGTCTAACTCGTTATTTGATGCGCAATGGGTTTAGCGTTTTGATCTGCTGTTCTTTTTCAGGGTGTCGCTATGCCTGCCATGAATAATATTCTTTCCAAATGGGTTCCCGTATCAGAGAGGAGTAGATCGCTAGCACTGGTTTACAGCGGGATGTACCTTGGATCAGTTACCGGACTGGCATTTTCACCATTCTTGATTCATAAATTTGGATGGCCATCAGTTTTTTACTCCTTTGGATCATTAGGAACTGTTTGGTTTACTGTATGGCTAAGTAAGGTAACCTAGTAATTCTACATGCTCTTTTGCGATTGCAATACTTAAAAAATAGTTTTGCTCTTTAAGGAGTTTTGTAAACCCATAAGCCTACTTAGACATCTAATTACTGAATTGCCTATCAATAGCAGTAGTCATACTCATATCGGTGTTTTCTTTTCTTATAGGCACATAGTTCACCTCTTGAGGATCCTCAACTCCGTGCGGAAGAAATGAAGCTGATTATTGCTAATAGCGTTTCCAACGAACCCGTTAAAACAATACCATGGGGATTAATCTTGTCGAAGCCACCTGTGTGGGCCTTAATAGTCTCTCACTTCTGTCACAACTGGGGCACATTTATTCTCCTGACGTGGATGCCCACATATTATAACCAAGTAAGTTTTCTTCTTAGCTTTGTCCAAAATGAATTAATTTCCAAAATATACTTTGTTGTATTGAAAATATTAATTTTTATTAGGAAAATTAATGTCAGATTATACAGACCCTATCACATACTTAAAATAACCGACAAGAATTTAGTAAAAGGTTATTTATTTTTAGTTAATTATTTTAAAAATAAGCGAGCACACATGGGATTAAGTTCCAGACCTATAGCTAGCAAGTTCCGTTAACTTCCATTTGGGGGAGGAGTGATTTATATATGAAATGAGTATTACATCTTTATTCAAAACCTTAAGATTCATTATTGTAAATAAACCTTCGCTAGTCGATATCTTATCAATTCTCCTATGACGCCAAGAATATATATTTGGTGCGCAATAGTAAACATCTTTGGGTACCAACTGAAATATACATCTGTAAGAATATTGAAGTTATTGTATTGAAACGATCACTTAATATAGTATCAGAGTCTTTGTGATCAAGTGATCGTGAGTGTAAATCCTACCACTCACCTGTTATTCACCACAAGGTCGAGTGAGCCTGTGCAAGTTTTAAGCTCAAAAGGCTTTCATTTGAGGAGGTATGTTAGTGATTATATAAAACAATTAAGTTGGCATTACACAACAACTTAAGCTATTGTGATGAAACGGTTACTTAATATGGTATCAAAGCCTTTATGACTAAGTGGTCGTGGGTTCAGATCTTACGACCCACCTATTATTCAGCACAAGTTAGAATGAGTTTGTGCAAATTTCAAACCCAAAGGGCTTTCATTTAAGAGAATGTGTTAATAAATATATAAAACCAATTAAGTTGGCCTCACATAACAACTTAAGCTATTGTGGTGAAACGGTCACTTAACATTGAAGTTGGAACGACTATGATATTATATTAAGTTTTCATTAATCCTAATTTAGAGGTTTGACTTGTATGTATATATATATAATAGTGCCATATCTTCACCAAAAATTTTAAGGTATTACGTTTAGGATCTCGATTTTGTATATAAACCACCCTCCATGATTATTTTTCGTAGTGGATGGATATGTTCTAATATTCACTTTGGATTTTAGTTCCAGAATTGTTTATAGAATATCTGTAACTGTACTAGAAAAATTTAGCTACTGATAATCATTGAGGAACATCAATCACAAGTAACGGGTTTTCGAGATTTGGGTACTAACACTTAAAAGAGTCCAAGGGAAACCAGCGATCAGTTGCACGAAAAGAGAACCTTTCTGGGCTGATCTTAGTCATTCACTCTTGATGGTTTAGTACGCTGGGGTTGGTATGCGAGGACAGGATAAGGAGCTACTGCTCTGTTAATATTTATTATTCTCATTTATTCTTTTATCTAGTAACTTTTCCTGGACAACTACTTGAAACTATTGTTTTTCACTGGTAATTTTGACTTGCAACGCGTTGCTAGAGCAATTGTAGTACTGAGACGATTAATTCTCTACTCCTCCAGGTTCTAAAGTTCAACCTCACGGAATCTGGGCTTTTCTGTGTTTTGCCCTGGCTTACGATGGCATTTTCTGCAAACCTTGGGGGGTGGATTGCGGATACTTTGGTTAGCAGAGGATTATCAGTGACATCAGTTCGCAAGGTATATTTGATTTATATACTTGATCTACAACCTACTGTTGTTAACTCTATATACTGTTATTTTACTCATGTCTTACCTCTGCCCAACTCAGGATCTTAATTATGCTAGCTTGAATCCCTATTATCTTCGGATAAGTTTGTTCATTCAACCCTTTGACAATAGGATCTGCATTATATTTTTCTTTGCAGATCATGCAAACAATTGGATTTCTTGGACCTGCTTTTTTTCTAACTCAATTGAGCCATGTTAACTCTCCTGCAATGGCTGTTATCTGCATGGCATGCAGTCAGGTTGTTTACGAATTTGTATGAAGCAGTTTGGTCTTTTAATCTATTATAGTGTTTTCTATATCTACTTGCGAAGCTTTATGAGTAGCATGGAATTTCATAAGGTTTTCCATACTTGAGTAGTTGTGAGAAGAATATTTGATGTCCTCTATTGAAATATTTAATTTACTTTGTAATCAAACAGGGAACTGATGCATTCTCCCAGTCAGGTCTATACTCCAATCATCAAGATATTGCTCCTCGCTATTCTGTGAGTATTCATTCAAAGAAGACTGCCATGAGCATCAATTGTTGAACAATTAAGAGTGGAACTACTAGTAACATGTGGTTTGCTTCTCACTGACGTAAAAGCCATATACTTCTGGGCAATTGTATCGCAGGGAGTGTTGCTTGGTCTATCCAATACTGCTGGAGTGTTGGCAGGGGTGTTTGGAACAGCAGCAACTGGTTACATATTGCACCATGGTAAGAATTCATTACTGACCCGATGCTTGGTTGAAGCTTGGGATTTGGCTCCTAATTCTGGTTGTTCTTGTCCTCATTTTTAGGTTCTTGGGATGATGTTTTTAAGGTTTCAGTTGGTCTTTACTTGATGGGCACTGTGGTCTGGAATCTCTTCTCAACTGGGGAGAAAATATTGGATTAGACCATAGAGCAAGACAGCGCAGGGCTTCCCATTCTAGGTCGATGACCAAGCTTAGGTGACGAAAAGAAAACATACGAACTGAATCATATCTTTTGTTCATCAATTACTCCATATTCATGGCAGATTTTCCAAGTGCCCAAAATTTTGAATTTGATTTACCTCAGAGCAGGTACACTGTTGTATAGTGTCTCCAAACTACCTGTAAATGATGTTAACAACAAACAAATCAATTCAGTGGCATTATACGGAAATTTTTTATCCTCTTTCGGCTGTCTTGTCTACTAACACTTCTACAACTTGGCACAACAGTTTCTCATTGGTCACGTACTTCGTGCAAATTAATCTGTCTAATTGTTTTTTATTTTAATACATCCGGTTGTTTTTAGATAATAAGGTATAAAAAATTGGTTGACATCAATGGTATGAATATTGTATCGGTACTGGTACCTAATTTGGTTATGATACGGTATTGTAATAGTAGCGATCAATATTATGTACTATTTTGAATAAATTTTTAAATTTATAAAATAATTCTTGAATTTTTTTAAATTATAAAATAGTTCTTTAATATATTGTATTTTATAAGTTATAATTTTACACTGGCATTGTCTCTAAAAATTATAGTAATAGAAAATTTAAAATAATACAATTTGTTTATTTTTTTAATTTTATTTTCACATATCAATAATAATTATTAAAAAAATTTTAAAGTAAATTGATATTATTAATATAATCAAATTGATACTAAATATAAGAATTTAAATCATACGAAATATAAGAATTTAAATCATATATATTAAAATATGTTTGTCAATAAAAATAATAATTACAATTAAATTAAAAGTAATACAGATACCATTATAAAGTTTTATTATAATAATTCTTAATTTTAACAATAAAAATAATATTATAATTATTATAATTATAAATTAAAAAGATAACTTTTGTCATCTTAATTATTTTTTATAAATTAGGTGGATACGCTACTTTATATGGTTGAAACTATTCTAAGAATGTCTATAATAGAGAATTAACATTGGCAGAATTGGTTAAACATTGATAAACATGTAACGAAGACAAAGCAACAAGATAGGCATAAAGGGCGGATAAAGCCCACAGAGGCCATATAATTGATCTAGTAAGAGAATTATACAGATAGTGTAGAGGTGTTAGAATATCAAAGTGGTGTGAATCTGGAGGAATGTTCAAAGTGGTAAGAACAAGATGAAAGTGATAAAAAAAATACCTTTTTGTTGAAGTATAAGTAAATGTTATTTTATATAGTAGAAAATTTAAGTTTGTCCAACTTAGTCTTAAAATTTTTTAAAAATTTAAAATCTGATCGTTATTGGATAATATTTTAACTAAAAGAGTAGATACTAACCAATACTAGATTTTAGTACAAAACTTTTATTTCCAGTACTGATTTTTTGCAATGCCAGCCAGTACGGTACAATATCCAAGAAATTGATATGAAGAGTTCATAGTTAACACCTTAAAAAGGTTTTGAAAAGGCTCAACAGGAACTTTGAATTGAATACGATTCTTGATTCATATTTTTAAGTTACTCATTTATTATGATCTGATCGTAAATTGTCAAAATTTTTACTTTTTTGTTTTCTAATAGAAGATCGTTGTGATTATCCATCTTAAATACTATATTTTTTAAATATTTTGTATGAAATATAATGGCCTTTGAGTCATTAGAACAGGAAACCTCAAAATTGTCATACGATATATTTGAACTTTACCATATGAAATTCTACAAAATTTCATTTTTTATGAGAAACCTAGTTCTAGAGCCATTTAAGGAATGAAATAAGGACTTCAAAACTGTGTCATACGATACATCTATTCTTCAAAGTTTGTATAAGTCTATAATAAAAGGAGATCAAAATTTCGTAAAGACTACATCAATTTTTAAGATATTTTGAACAAGGCATACATCCTTGATATGTCCTTAATCCACTTTTATTTCGATTTAGGTATTTTTGAAAGTGTAGGATACACCTGATAAGTTTGAAGTGCAACTTTCGATTCTCAATTATTAAAAAATAATTGATAATTTGAAGTTATCTATATAAAAAAAATTGATTATCATTTGACTCAAACACAAAATAAAAAGATTTCTACTTGAAAGTGAATTTTCTTACAAGTATTCTTTAATTAGAAGAATTTATCTATATCTAACTAAGTGATTTTTTGTGTTTCTTTGCTCACAATGGGAACTGTGTTGTTTATTTTGTATTAACTTCATGTGATTCTTTACAATAAATAGTATTTAAACAAAAATAAACACTGCAAGCATTGATGTCTAAGATATTCTTAACCATAATACAAAGTAGACATAACAAATTAGCCCTAAATTTATGTTCTAATAACAACAATTTATCCACAATCTTAGAAATTGAAGAGACAATAAAAAAATAAATCCCAAAATAAATTGTTGGCCTAGGTGCATGAAGTAATCACTAGCATTGAGCAAGCACCAAAGAAATGTTGGCAGGCCAGCCGTCATCAAGTAGTAGTGAGTTGCATTGCCACCGCTTCTTTTGGTGGCATATGTAACATCTCTAAAGTCCAATTGCTCATCGCCTATGACTACTTATTCTTTCTTTACTGCTACTTATTTTGTGTGCTTTGGTTTCCATCTCTGTCATTGTTTCTTGTGTGATTGCATTGTGACATTTTGTTAGCCCTCCATCTATTTTTGGTTGTTCACCCAAAATGAGCTTGTAAAGCAACACAACAAACAATCGACACTAGAGCAACAAGTATCATTCACATTAACCATCTCCTTCCATAGATTGTATGGATAACCCAACTCTTTTCAACCTTTTTCTGCAAACATTCTACTCCCTTCTCCCCTACTATCTCTCTACATTTGCTCATCCCTTCCCTTCCAAACTTCCATCTTCAAGAATTCCTAAATCTCCCACTTTTGTAGTGTTTTCTTTTAGCATGTTTGTTCAGGGGCAATATTGTCCTTTAGACCTATCTTGCCTCTAACTTTTCTCTTTATTAGTAACTAAAATTCAACTTTTTTCCTCTACCACCTTTGATTATTACCATGTCCTAGCATGGTTACTTTAGACAAACCTAACATTTAAAGTTAAATTACCTTTTCACCCCTTCCCAAAAATCTCCCTACTCCTCCTCCTCCTCCACCCCGACTTCCTTCTCTTGGTAAGGGAATAGTGAACCCCTAACTGAGCTAGAAGGTTGTTTTGGGAGATAATACTGAAATCTCCTTATATTACCCCTGATAAGCTTGGAAGAAAGACCTATAGTTGCTCTCGACATTGAGACTATAAAAAGAGGAGCTAGTGCATAAACATCAACCCTAGTAGGATTCTTCTTGAGCAAATTGCTTGCATTCCCAGTGTTGAATAGTTAGGCAACAAAGATTTGAAGAATGAGAGGCCTTGTGGAAGTGCTCCTAGCTGTAGACAACCTATTATTATTCAAGTTTGTAATCAAAGATGGAGCAAATGAAGTCCTTAAACATGCATAAAAGACAACATCTGGAAATTTTAAGAGAACCAACGATAACTACCTTTTTTCTTCATCTTTCTCTTCATTTCCCAGCTAGTAAGTGTGTCTAAAAACACTCTCTTTCATTTGCATGTAACACTTCTCTCATAGGTTCCCTGATTGTGTTTGTTTTGAAAAAAAAATAGAGGAAGTTGTGGAGTTTAACAACTCTAAAACTCCTTATACTTAGGTAAAAATTCCAGCAGCTATATTATGTATTTTTTTATGACTTTGACTATCTTACATTAATTTATAGTTGGATTATATGTTGGTTGTTTGGGACAATAATTGAAGTCATGGAAAGGGATAAAAATGGAGAAAATGTAGTTAGAAAATGTTAAAAGAAGAGGAGATAAGACAAGAGGAGAGGGTGAAGAAGATGACATATTTTTTGAAAATTTAAGTTGCATGTAGCAGTAAAATGGTAAATGCAAATAATGAAGGATAAATCTAGAATTTACGTCCAAGAAGGGCTTTTTTTGGTATTAATTGAAATAGATGAGGGTAAAATAAGACTTTTAATTAGTTAAGGGTATTTTGGCAATTATGGTGGTTAGGTTAGAAAGGATATTATTTTTATAATTAAAAATAAATTAGAAAAGAGAATAATGTTGGATTATTAAGAGTATTTCAGTCAAAAATTTTTGTAAATTATTCATAAAATTTTGTAATGTCTAAGCCTGATGGTCTAATTAAGGAGTAAATTGGACTATAAATTAGTTGAATCCAAAATCGAAGTAAAGATAACCTTGGACATTATTTTTAAAATAGATTACAGTTTTGTTATTAATAAATTATGTTTTGAATCAGTCATTAATTAAATTAATGATTAATAATTACATACATGAGTTATGTTCATTTTATTTCACTAACAAATTCAAGGTGTTATGTTTATATTTTATATTTTGTTACATTTTATAAGATGAAATGCTTGTTAATTCAACAAAAAAATGTGTTAATTAAATGATATTGGTTGATAATAGGTTGTGAATAGTTGGTAAAAATCGAGAATTGCTAGCTTGCCTAAGATATGCCACATTTGATGGTGTTAGATAGATAGATTCACTATAAGAGTCAAGACATTTAATGGCAACTTTTTTGTGACTAATTGTCATTTCAACACATATATGAGGTTTTTTGTAACAAAACAATTCCTTGGCACTATTGTTTGAATTAATTGTGATACTTTATTTTTTTGTCAGTAATATAATGGTAATTGTAAGAATTTAGTATCTTTCACAATTAAATTGTCACTATTAATATATTAATAGTGTCAAATTTTCTTTTATCACTAAGTTTTGTCATTAAAAGTATATGTAATTTGGCACCAAACTAGTTTTGGCGGGAATGAATTATAATTGTGACAAAACATATGTTTTTTTAATAAAACAGGAAAATAAGGGTTTATGATATAAGTTAGAAATGTTGGTTTAAGTGAAAGAAAATAAGAAGAAGAAGAAGAAGAACTATAGTTCGGTAAAAAAAAGAAGCACGATCGTGACATTTAAAGGGGATCTGGAAAAGCACGATTGTGACTTTTAAAGGGATGTGGAAAAGCACAATCGTGCCTTTTATGGCTACTGAAGAGGGACTGTTTCGAACATCCCTTATTCTTTTGACAATAACTTCTTCTCCCGACCTCTAAATGACATGAGAATTGGACTAACAGACTTGAAACACATTTTTCTACCTCTTAAAAAAATTATAGCCATCTGAAATAATTTGGAAGAGATTGATTGATGAATTTGGGACGAAACTGATGAGGAGTTCTGGAATTTCTTGACTGGAGTATTTTCATTGAACATGCTTTAGTATTTTGACTATATCTTGATCTATAGGTTTTCAAATGAGATGATTCTTGATTTAGAGTAAACTAGAGACATATACAATTTTTAAGAGAAATTAAATTTTAATTCTGTACGTAAGGGTCTTGAAATGTTCAGTTTTGGCTTAGGATGCAACACTGCCATGACAGAAAATCATGTCTTATAATTATAGAATAAAATGTATTGATATAGGCCAAATCAGAGAAAGTTTTCTTAACAAAAGTTTTAGATTATCCTCTTAGATTTATATTGGTATAAATTTTGTAATTTTTGGATAATTTATTTGAGAGATATGAGCTATACAACTTGGAGTGCATGATCATGCACTAGCCAAAATTTCAAACATACTCATTCCGAAGTACTTGAGTATAACTTTCAGATTACTAAATAAAATTGTATGATCTTGGTGTCATTAGAAACTTAAAAGGTAGGAGAACAATTTTCTAGAAGAAAGTGTTCTCAAATTATTTCCCTTTCTTGGTAAAAAAGAACATATAAAGTTGACTAGAAGGTATGTTTCCAGAAAAATCTGAATTAAATAAAGGAGTTATGAATTTAGATTTTAATGGTTTTAGTGAGGTATAAACCTAAGTACTGTACAAATTATACTTAGGTGAGTTTTGATATATGATTGATGTTGTAATAAGAATAATGAAAAGATACTCGGGATTGTCATAAACATACATTGTACATATTTCATAAAAATGAATGTGCATCAATGAATATCTATACGATTGTGCAAAGTTGTGATATGTGTATATTGCATGATATAGGGGAGATTTTGGAATGTCAACATATAGACGTTGTTAGGATTTCAAGGTAATAGCTTCAGGAGCAAACTGTGAGTAACCTATATGGGCTCGCACAATTAATTATTTGAGTTAGATTATCTTATGAATCTGATTTGCTTGTGTTGAATTTCGAATACTGAAGGTCCGAGACTTATGATGCATGAATTTGATATTGAAGTGCTCCTTGTATGTGAATGTGATGAAATAAGTGCTTTTTAATATGATCGTTAAATGTCGGAAAAAGGTTCAAAGATAAATGTGAATGTGATTGATTGAATATGTGAGATGCATTTCATGCATGATCAGATAAATTAGAGTTGTGACCTAAGTAGCCATCGAAAAAGAGCTTAAAGCTCAAAATATGAATGTGATTAAGAGCCAAAGGCTTACTATGTAAAACAAGTCCTGTATTTCCAACGGATAAGGGATAGTATCAATGAGCCTGGTATCCATAATAGATACGGGACAGTTTAGGTACTCGATCACAACAACGTAATAATTAGAAAGGGGTCACATGAGCATTTTATATGCTTTTTTAATATGTATATTTGACTGATTGAAATGCATCGTCATATTGTCTTTAAATGAGAATGTGATGATATATGCAAAATGCAAAGATGTGAATTATATGATTACACGCGTGAAGTATTGTATGAATTGAGTGAACTATCGATGATTGTAAACGATCTAGAAGGGGGGTTGAATAGATCTTTGAACCTTTTTTCGCAAAGAGCTACAGATAACAGAGAATTAGAACACACTAATTTAAACAATTAAAATTGAAAAGTAAAAGAGTAGGGAAGAAAGACAAACACTGTTTTTATATAGGATCGGTGTTAAGACCTACGTCCTCTACCTAAGCTCCCACTTAGGATTTGGCAAATCACTTTACTACACACTTTTTAGTTCAGTGTGAACTTTTACAACACCTCTTGATTTCCGGCTCAAGCTACCTTTACAATTGATTTGTCTTCCGGCACAAATCCTACCTCACAAGTGATTTTTCTCTAATCACTCAACTCACAATAACAATGATAGAAAATTGAAAATAATAACTCTCAATACAGATGAATGGAATTAAGACCAAGCTAAGAGTAGAATGAGAGCAAATTAAGAACAATAGTAGTATGCTTTTGCTTTTTGGACTTCACTTCTCGATCCCTTGA
>JANITW010000234.1:32308944-32326045 GCA_027564335.1 Erythroxylum williamsii | reverse complement strand
CCAGGTATGCTTCTTGAATCTTGTTATGCTCTAAATAAAATGGATCTTGGTGATTTAATGCTGCATTGACTCTAGCAGCAATTACCTATAGGATAACATTAATATAATTATACGTAGCCTTATTTTTGCCTTTTATTCGTGTGAATGATAAGAAATGATTTTTTTAATTTATATTTCTTGATATGATAATATGGTGTGGTGACAAAAGGAGGTGCATATATAATTTTATCCTTTTTCCTTTTTACATTTGAGTGTTGTCAATTTTTATAATTAAAACATGAATAATAGTTTAAATATAAAATTTTAAAATATATCATTAAATAATGATTCAAATTAAATTATTTGTGATCATGATTCTTTAATTTCCTCACACTGTCTTCAATAGTATAAAAAAGAGATAGTTTCAAGAGAACCAGACACACTTCCTTGCAAAAATTAATACTAATAGGTTGTAATTAATAAATTAATAAAACTAATCATCACCAACCAAAACTTTCTTGTACATTTTCATTATAACTAAATAAAAATAGTTGAAGTTCTTGATATCCATAAATCAAATACACTTATTACTGCTACAAGAATGTGACTTTTCACTGTAAATTTTGTTAGGATGTTTTTTGTCACTTTTTCACCATATTCTGAATAATTCACCCTTTTATAATCTTCTAGCCGTCAATAAGATATTATGTTTAATTAAAAGATGTGACAAGATAATTATTTCTTTCCTGAACATTTGTCAATCAAACGAGTCTATATGATGTCTTCTTTAAACATATAAATGTTATGTTCTCAGAAGGTGTTCCTTAAGTACGACAATGGAATGGACGACTACACAATTTCATCCTATCGTCCCTTTCATTCGATGACTCCCATTCTTTACGCCTTACCTCTCACTAATTAATTAATATACTTAATATTAATATATACTACTTAATAATATTATTATAATAATTAATATGCAATTCACGGTTGTGACTTATTAGTCACAGCCATAAAGAGCTATATATATATACTTAATATTAGTATATAATAATTAATAATTAATAATAATAATATATAGACTTAGTGATAGTGATAACAGTTACATAATACATAAAATAATTTTTTATTAACTATGTAATTATTTTAAATTATTGTTCATTGTTATTAATTTTTATATACTAATATTAAATTTAAATCTTAATCATAACCTTGTATTATTAATTGTTAATTTTTGTTAAGTTTTAATTGTTAATTTTTGTTAAGTTTTATATATTAATATCTTAATATATATACCTATTTGCGGTTGTGACAAATTATTATATTATTAGTTACTATATATTAATATTTTATATTAATGCTAGGTATATATATTAGTGACAAGCCTGCATTATTAATTGATTATAATTGTTAATCATCATTAACTTTTGTATACTAATATGTTAATATGTATAGCTCTTTGTTAAGTTTCTAGATACCTCTTTAGTAATCACGCCTGTGACTAGATAGTGACAGGCGTGACTCCTGCAACACTGGATGTTATTTGGTTTTTCATTTTTTAACTTTTTGTTAATGTTGATTAATAAATAGGCATCTTCTTATTAATTCTTTCATAAAATAAATTTATTTTTAATTTAGTTACAATTGTGTTACTATTCATAAATGATTATTATTAATTGACTGTCAATTGTGAGCTTACAATTTTTTATCCATTATTAATTATTATTATTATTTATTGTTACTATATTATTAGGTGCTATATATTAATATTAATTTTATATGCTATTTATAATCGTGCATTATTAATTGTTCATTCTAATTAATTTTTATGTACCAATATTAAATTTAAATCTTAATCATAGCCCTGTGTTACTAATTGCTAATTACTATTAAGTTTATATATTAATATTATATATTACTATTAAGTATATACGTTAGCGACAACCGTGCATTATTAATTGCTAATTATTATGAAGTATTATATAATAATATAAGTTTATATAAATGACTATATAAATTAATTGTGTTATTTTTTATTAATATTAATTATTAATTGGTGAGTTAGCTAAAACCCATATTGGTTGTCATGCCTATGTTGTAATTTACATACACGGTTGTGACTTGTTAGCTCACAACTATACATTAAAGTGAAACATAAATAAAACGAAAAGAAGAGTCTATAAATAACTCTTTAATTTGCTTCTACTCTATTGTCTAATCCATATACAAGAGGCAATCTATTTAATAAATCAAGTAATGTAGGTTTGCCTTTTTGACCGTTTGGATAAGAATCTAGATTAACTCACTATTATAAGAAATTTGTTAGGAAAGAAAGGCTTAAGCAAATTATATGCTTCACGGGTGACATATTAAGTCACTCCCGTGAAAAGTTGTCACGCGTGTGACTTGACATGTTACACCTGTGACATTCAATATTCTTAAATTCTTTCCTTCATTTTTGTTGTTAACAATGTGTTTAGTAAATCAAGCTACCTAGATTGCTCTTACCCATTTGAATAAGAATATAGGTTAAGTCGTTATTACAACAAAATTGTTAGGAAAAGATTAAAAAAACACTTTTTAAATACTTCATAACGTGACATGTTAAGTTACTTTAAAAGAGCCTCACAGGTGTGACTAACATGTCACACCCATGACATATTTCAATTCTTTCTCATCACCATCATTAACTTGTTAATTTTTCACAGAAATATGCTATGTCTACTCAGAAAACAAAATGTTCCAAAAAATTTGCCTCCGATTTCAATGACAGACAATCTTTCAATATATATGCTGACTATTTAAACACGTAATATTATAAATGAAATTTATTTGGTTGTTACAAATGAAATATACAAATAATTAATTTAGCTTTAATAAACATTTAATACGTTTAGAATTTTTCTAACAAATGCCTTCCTTTTATTTTGAATTTTGTTTCTCAACAATTCCATTCCATTCCAACTCTGTTCCCTTCGTCTTCTTTTACTTGTTCAAAATGAGTAACAAAGAAACTGTATATAGGTTAAAGATTTTGCCTAATTGACTTAGAAATATAAAGTTGTTATTTAGTATCTAATAAAGGAAAATCGTCTATCACAAAACCAGGTAAGATATTTATGTTTCTTTACTGTTTCTTTTTTTTTAAGTAGGAAGAAGCAATGTTATATCAATATTACACAAAATAATTGCTTTATTTATCATTATTTTCTACCTGATAACAAAAGAAATTTTGTACTAAGAATTGTATTCAACGGTTCCTGAGAGATAATTGTGACAACGTTAAGTTTACTTCTAAAAATTTGAAGGCTTGCCTTTCTTGGAGAGAAAGCATAGTTATCGATATTTCCATAATATTTTTTATACACTTTCTTTTGACTCTTCTATTTTTTAAAAAAATCAATCGTCTTTCTGTTTCTTTCATTAAATAAATGTTGATTTATCCAAAATAAATAACAAAAAATATTGCTTGAGACGCTACCCAATATTATTATTTTCACTTTCTATTGTTGTTTTTTTTTCAAATGTAGAGAAATTAATAGCAAATGAATTTTCCACTGAACTCATAGACGGGCTTGCTTATTTAGCAGGTAATGAAAGTTCTAAACCTATTTTAGTAATTTTTAAACTCTATCAATTATGTATATTTTTTTATTTTTCAAAACCGATGGAATTTATTAACAATATTGTTTACATATACCCTTTCTATATTTCATTGCGACATTTGTTACTTCTAAACTCGTTACAAAGCTTTATTCTTCCTTTATTGTTCTTGCTTGAATATGTTTTGCCTTAAACAAGATTATCGGAAATTTCATTCACGAAAACTATAAATGACCATATAAAATTTTTATTGTATATTTTTTCAATTTTTATCCTTCTTAGTTGATTATTAATCATATCAAAATTCAATCTTTTACTTTGAATTCTGTAGACTATCTTTTGCTTTGATTTCTATAGATTCACACGTTTCATTGCATTTACTTTGGAAGTTGTCATATCAACCATGCGTAAAAGCTGCGAACATTTTGTAATTCTTTTTGACGTAAGTATGTCGATTTTTTTTTAAGAACTCCTGTGATAACCCATAAAAGTATAGTAACTATTTTACTTAAAAAAGTTTATTGTGTCTTTACTGTATTGTGAACTTGTAGTTTTTTATGAAAAACCTTTTAATTAGATGTAGATCAGCGAATTCATTTAATGTTGTCATATGTTATCTTATAATTTGTTCTTTTTAACCTTTTCAGGTTTTTTCAGGTCTACTTTAACTTTCATGAATATATTTTTATCAGCATTGAAAATTGTTACTGTTTAATATCTATCTAGATTTTACAAAGTATTTGTAATCGACTCATCGTCTTTGTTTTCTTATCTATGGAAGGTAATATTGTTATATATTTACCTTGTTCATATGTGTAATTCTTGTTTATTTTATCTTGTTTTTAACATCTTTATGGAAAACTCTAATTTTTTTAGATTTTTTAAACATAAATCATCATATTACACTAGCCCACTTATATTACACTTTTTACCTGCTTCTCGTTATTTTTCTAATGTGTTGTCTCTTATTATTTTATAATTCATCTCTTTATTGTTATTATAGGGTATCCAACCATTTGTTGAATTTCGACGATCATCACGGTCGTATGTTCACTGGACCTTGAAGAATCATTAGAATTTCCACAAGTTTCTTCTCTTCTATTTGACCCTTCCATAAGATCGACAGTTAAAGATGACTCACACTCGTCAAGGTTTTCATTAACAGTGTCACAACATTCTAACTTAAGCAAACCATGGTATCTTACTTTAACCCCACCAACTTCTTTAGAAATAGGATCTACTAGCAAGTCTTGTTTAACCTCACCATACATTAACTCATTCAATGCGAGATCTATCTCTTTTGCATCACCTATTGGTAGAACATGCCATCGAAATATTAATGCTTACATTAAGTCTAGGAGTCATTTATAAAGATGTTATATTATGTAATGTATAAATGAATATTATGTAATTAAAATTTTGTGAGAAAATTAAAAAATATAAAAATTTGAAAATGTATATTAAGAAAGAAATAAAAAAGGTTAAAATTTGTGAATTTGATATAATCATTAAGAGAAAATAAGTAAAAATATAAAGGTTAAAATATTAAAAATGAATTAGTAAAAATAGCTAGTAAAAGTATGGAATGAGATTTTTTTAAAATTTTAGTGTGGAATGTATTTGTTATAAATGGTTAAAATATACAAAGTAAATCAAACTTAATAATAATATTATAATAATTTATATGTAATTCACAATTGTGACTTATTAGTCACAGCCGTAAAGAGGTATATATATACTTAATATTAGTATATAATATTTAATAATAGTTAATAATTATTAATAATAAGTTAATATTAAAATGCACACCTACGACTCTTTATTATATAGACTTAGTGATAACAGTTACTTAAATACACAAAATAATTTTGTATTAATTGTGTAATTATTTTAAATTAATTGTTCATTGTTATTAATTTTTATAAACTAATATTAAATTTAAATCTATTAATTTTTATAAACTAATATTAAATTTAAATCTTAATCATAACCATGTATTATTAATTGTTAATTTTTGTTAAGTTTTATATATTAATGTCTTAATATGTATACCTATTTGCAGTTGTGGCAAATTATTATATTATTAGTTACTATATATTAATATTATATATTAATGCTAATAAGTAGTAATATAATGTCCACTTAATTTAATTCTAGGAGTATTTATGCTTAATTATATATATGTATTAATTATATTCTAATTAATTAATTATATTTTAATCAATCAATTACTTAGTTATATTTTAATTAATTAAGAATAAAGTACTTAATTTACTTAATATTAATTATATTTTAATTAAAAATCAATTAATTAAATTGTAATTAATCAATTAATTAATTAAATTAAATCAATGATTAATTAATAATTATTATGGCAAAGGGAGGGTCAAATCACTTAAAAATCCCGTGTTTAACTTGACCCTAATGATTTATGCCTGACGGAGAGGAGGTCATCTTGTTAATAATAATTATCATTTGTAGTTGCACAATCGTGACAGAGAGGAGGTCATCCTGTGGTTGTACGATCGTGCTCTGTTATCACTACACTATATATTAAAGAGTCATAAACGTGCATTTTAATATTGACTTATTATTATTAATTATTAACTATTATTAAGTATTAAGTATACATATATATATAGCTCTTCATAACTGTGACTAATAAGTTGAACCGTGAATTTCATATTAATTATTATAATATTATTATTAAGTTTGATTTACTTTGAATGTTTTATCCATTTATAATAAATACATTCCGCAATGCATTTCAAAATGTTTTAAAAAATTTTCATTCCATATTTCTACTAACTAATTTTACTAATTCATTTTTAATATTTTAACCCTTATATTTTTACTTATTTTCTCTTAATGATTCTATCAAATTCACAAATTTTAACCTTTTTTTATTTCTTTCTTAATATACATTTTCAAATTTTTATATTTTTTAATTTTCTCACAAAATTTTAATTACACAATATTCATTTATACATTGCATAATATAAAAGCTTTATAAATACTCCTAAAATTAAATTAAGTGGGCAATTATATTTATTGGATTATCACTGCGCATTGCGTAGTGACCATGTGGTAGTGGACCTATGAAGCACATGGAAACATAACTCTATATACTAGCACTTTATAATAAAATTTACTTTTTGGTCTAAACATATTTTTAATTCTCCAATTTAAGTTGCTCCTGTTGCATTCATTCAACTAATCCTTTAATTTTAGACTTTAAACCTTCCTAATTGTTGAGTAAATAACCTATTTTTGAGATCTTGAATGATATGACAAATAAAATCACAGTGAATAGACATTAACTCTAAACGATAAAAGATTATATAGAAGGATCATCTGAAGATAGTAGAGTTCTTCATAGATATGGACGTATCATTCTACTTAAATGTAATCTCTTATCTTATTAGTTGGGATGTAAGAAATCCTATCAAAAAAGTCATATTTGATGAGAATATCATCTTATTGGATAATAGGATGTAATCTAATTAAAAGAAGATATGATCTAGCTAGTTGAGTTTAGTTAGGATTATGAAGGTATCATGTTAGATTTGCCTATAAATAGTTGAGCTTTGCTCTAGGTGAACATGAGATAGAGAGTGGGGTTACAATGTCCAAAAGTGAGGGAAAACATTGAGAGGGTAAAGAGGCTTAGATTATCATCCTTGTTTGATTGTTATGGGGATTGATTTGAGGGTTGATTGATTGTGATATCAACTTTGGTTTCAATCATGAAACTTTGTGAGATAACTTGTCGTTGTGGGGGGTGAGAGATCAATTTTTTGTAAATCTTTATTAAGTTTAATAGATTTATTTGTCAGTTTTTCCCATGGTTTTTTCCTTTTACATTGGAAGGTTTTTCACATTAAATCTTGATGTTTATTTCATCATTTCATTTCTTCTCATATTTTTCCACTACTACAACTTGAAGTGTTATTTTTTGTAGCTAATAATTGGTTGCTTTTTTGAGAGAGTTTTGTAATTGTCTCCCATCAAGTGGTATTCGAGTCATAGTAATGGAAGGCGGAAACAACTACATTATCAAGTTAATGTCATAAAATTACTCGATATAGGGACCCATAATAGAGGACCTTCTATATTGCAAAGATCTTGTTGATCCGATTGATGTGGACAGAAGTGTGAAGGATGATGATCCTTCAAAACTTGAAAAGGTGTCAAATAAAGAATGAGAAAAGTTGAAGTGGAAAACTTTAGGCACTATTAGACAATAGATTGATATCAACATATTCAACCATATACCTTAAGAAATAGATCATTTTGAGCTATGAAAGAAGCTATACATATTCAGATGTATATGATGAAGTCCATAGGATAACATACATTGCAAATGAATTTGTGATGAAATCATAATTATGAGATTTATATTGTATTTATGTCGTCGTCGTCATCATCATCATCATCATCTAGTCCGAAATCCCGTAATAAAGCGGGGTCTGGAGAGGTCCGATAGTACGCAAGCTTACCCTTATATAGTAGAGAGGCTATTTTCGGTTGACCCATATGTAAATGAGACAATATAAGAATGATGCAGGTTACAGAAACAATTCATTAAAAAACATAAAATAAATGAAAATAAAAATAATGTGGAATACCTAGAGGAGGCCAGATTTGTGAGAACCTAATAGGTTACAAAGTCCATTCCTTCTTGTCACTTAGTAAGTAAAGGGACCTTCCTCAAAGACCCTGTCGGAATGACCCCCTGCTGTCCCCCTGCACCTGTCTTGCAATCAGCGCATCGTGACACGACATCTCCTAGTAACTGCTGTACTGATTTGGGTAACTAGAACAGTTAATCATTTACCCTTATCCGATCACGCCAAACTTTTCTATTTCTAGCTACTACCTTATTAAGGGCCAACTCTGACATATCCTCCTTGATCACTTCCCGCCAGTTCTTGTAAGGCCTCCCTCGTCTCATCTTATATTCACTACGTGTTATTCCCTCACATCTTGGTACTAGAGTGTTGGAGGGCCTCCTACTTATATGCCCATACCACCTAAGCCTAGTCTCTCTCTACTTGTCGGCAAAGTTGGCTACCTGCAGTCTATCCCTCAACTCCCAGTTTCGTATCTTATCTGTAACGCCCTAATACCCCCTGGGAGGATACAGGGGCGCCACGCAGACAACACCACATACATGCACACAGAACCGAAACAAAACCAAAACACACAAAACATTGATCATGCAATCTCAATAGCTCAAAGCATAAACAATTCGGAGAAAATATACATCAATACAGTGAGCTTAATTACAACTTGTTCCAAACCGAAACCAGCCTGAATTAAGGTTATTACAAACCTTCAAATAAATCCAAAGTCATATAGATCAAAGACAAACCAAAAATAAACTCCAAAAATACAATTTTAACAAAACAAGAATCAAACTTCATTGGCAATTGCAGTTAACTAGTACTAGTTCTTATGTCCTTCTCTCTGAACCTACATGGAGCAAAATCCACCATGCTAAGCATATAGCTTAGTGAGTAATAACTAATATATGCATAAATTGACAATTAATTATATACAATCATGATATATCAAAAGTATGCATTAACAGTTTATCAGAACAAACAATTCAAACATATAATGTTGGATCTCAAACAGATTGCCCAAAAAATAGAACTGAGTCTCACAGGAGGGTATAAACCCTTCATAAATAGAAAACAATTTATTGATTACATCAGAGTCAAACAGAAATCAGAATACAAAATCATATGATTGAAAAATCCATTTACAGAAGTGGGTAAGGGGACTTATATAGGAGATACCATGATTGGTATCAGCAGGAGAGACATATATCTCGATATCAGAAGACATCAAAGTGTCAATACAGGAGACACCGAATTGTCAATACAGGAGATACTAAAGTGTCAATAACAGGAGCAGCGGTAGACCCTTCTAGGCATGCCTATTTACCCATGATTTGGACTTGACAATTTTAAAACCAAACAAATTCATTTCATGTCCAAAATAATTAGCCAATCATGGCTTTCCTGCCAAATAGTCAACATATCAATTTGACAGCTTTGTAAATCATTCAATGGACCAAAAATAGTAGGAAACAAACAGTCAAAACAAAACTATCAAATTTGACCATCTAAATTACTTAAAAAAATACCGTCTAATATTACTTACAAAAGCTCCTTTATTGCTTATTGCCTCGAAGTGCCGACAATATTTGAAATCGGTCGCTCTAAGGGTTCCTCTAAAACATTCAATACAAACATATATTACTATTGCACACAATTATGAATTCAATTATGCACACTCATATATAATGAATATGTATGATGCATGTTCATGACAAAAATCTGGGTTTCTTATCCTTAATCTTATCACATTATCATTCGTATGAAACTAAACTCAATTCCTCAATCTAGATTTATTTTACACTCAACTTTCGAGTCCACCTTGCTTAATTATTCTCATCAGGTAGTTGAGATAATTAGGTAATACTTCCTTCTAGAAAGTTGTACCTCTTTGTCTTAGGTTTCCAACGATACTGAGTGCGTCCAATTTGGTTTATTATACTAAAATTTATACTTAAAAGATTTTAGGATCTTCTTGAGCTTCATCAAAATTCCTATCTCAATTTCCAATCAAATTATGAAATTCTTAGAGGTAGAATTAGAATTTAATCACTTTAGACAATTTGTATCTTTATGTATCTAGTTTACTCCAAATCAAAAATCACTTCATTTGGATAACTACAGAGAAAGTTACGCCTAAAATATCAAAGTATATTCAAGCTGTCAGGAAACTTCGCCGCAGCGAGCCTAAAGTTTACCGCGGCGAACTTATAAAAATTTGTCGTGGTGAACTTCACTGGTCATCTTCTTTCCCAGATTTTCTCACTTCCCTCATTCAACGAGCATATAGCACAATAAAACCAATTCTTCTACTTCCATTTTAGATCATCACAACTCACACAATTCAAATCTATATTCAAACGCTAAAAACTTATGCATACATTTGCAATCATTTTCAGCTTTCTCTCTCTACTGTATTTTCATCCTTACTACATTTGTTTCATTAACACTCATTTATCACAACCACTCAACTCATCCAAAACCTGTCTACTTCACTAAGTTTCTCTTTAAGCTACATGCAATTGGTATTACACCTCCACTTTTCCATTGTACAATATTATCAACCCATCTGATCATTACTTTCAGCGAACCATTCAACTGATATAACTTGTGCATGTGTTTATTCTCAACACATAAGACATCATCCAACTAATGCATGTACTTATTTTCAATACATATCATCAGAATCATTCATAAAACTCAGAAAACTAAAACTTACTAACCTTGTTTTCAGAAAAATCTCCAAGGTTTCGGTGATGGTTGAGGAGCAAGACTAGAGAGATTACAACAAACTAACAGCTGGACCAACTTCTTTGTGTTGTAAAGTACAATACCAATGTAAGAATCCAAAAACTTGTGTTTCGGTGAAGAAGATTAAGTGATTTTTTTCAAAGAACACCCACATAGGCTGAAGAACAACAAGGCTTCTTTGATTTTCCCTTTCCAGCACATGTCCTCACATGTGTTATTACCACGTGTATTGCTACCAACTTGACACATGGCTCATTTCATATGAGCCATTTGTCATGCACATAGAGTGCTACATGTCATTAAGCCATTGGTCTATTTCTCTTAATAATCCAAAATTTTCAATAATTTCTAAATAAATTTTCATCACTAATAAACCACAATTCTCACCTTAATCAAAATTCTAAAATCAAATACACTCGGAATGTCATGAATGCTTGCACAAAAATTGTATGTGTCCAAAATGCTTATGCATAAATAAGCAAGTATTCAAATATGCAAAGAATAAAATGTGCTGAATTTTCTTAATATTCTAACCCCTAGTATGGGGTGTTACAATCCTTCCCTCCTTAGGATATTTAGTCCTCGAAATTCATACCTGATCCGAGTAGTTGCGGATGCTGAGCTTTCATGGTTTCTTCAGGTTCCCACGTTGCTTCCTCAAGTCCATGATAATGCCAAAGTACTTTTACCAAAGGCATTGACTTGGTCCTGAGCTGTTTAATTTCTCTAGATAATATCGAAACTGGCCCTTCTTCATAAGACAAATCTAGTTGCATCTGAATTTCTTACATAGGAATCTTGTATGAAGAATCAGACCTATATCTTCTTAGCATCGAAACATGAAACACATCATGTAGCCTAGCCAATTCTTTAGGCAGAGCCAACTAATAAGCTACTGGTCCAATTCTTTTCAGAATTTCATAAGGATCAATGAATCGCGAACTAAGCTTACCCTTATTTCCAAACCGAAGTATGTGTTTCCATGGTGACATTTTCATGAATACTTTATCACTCACTTAATACTCAATATCTTTCTTTTTTAGATCAACATAAGACTTCTACCTATCACTGGCAACTTTCAATCTTTGTTAAATAATTTGAATCTTCTCTTCAGTATCTTTCACAATTTCTGGCCCGATCATCTTGCTTTCACTTAACTCAGTCCAACATACCAGGGTTCTACATTTCCTACCATACAACGCTTCATAGGACGTCATACCAATGCTCGTCTAATTGTTATTGTAAGCAAATTTCATAAAAGTAAGATAATTATCCCAACTCCTGGGAAACTCCAACATACAACCCTGTAACATATCTTCTAATATCTGTATAACTCGTTCAGATTGTCCATCTGTTTGGGGATGGAAAGCAGTACTAAACTTAACCTGAGTACCCAATGCTTTCTGTAAACTTTTCCAGAATCTCGAAGTAAATTGAGAATCACGATATGAAATGATGGAAAATGGTACTCCATGCAGTCTCACTATCTCATTTACATATAAATCTGCAAGCCTATCCAAAGAATAGTCAGGACGAATAGGCAAAAAATGAGCAAATTTGGTAAACTTATCCATAATTACCCATACTACATCATGCTTCCTTTAAGTGAGAGGAAGTTCAATGACAAAGTCCATAGTAATGTTATCCCATTTCTACTGAAGAATAGAAATAGGGTGTAATAAACCAGATGGAACCTGGTACTTAGCTTTAACCTACTGGCATGTCAGACATTTAGTCACATAATCCACAACATCTCGTTTCATACCTGATCACTAGTAATACTGCTTCAAATCTTGATACATCTTGTTTCCACCCGGATGCATAGTAAATACTGTATTGTGAGCCTTAAACAACAACTTCTTCTTCAATTCCTCATAATCTGGTACACATTACCAATCCTTATAATACAATTCACCATCTCCTTATACAAAAAAAATCAAACTGTTTACCGTCCTGAGTAGCCAAGATAAGTTGTTGTAACTTATCATCAGCTCTCTAAGCATCACAAATTTCTTGCCTCAACGTAGGCCTTGCTTTCAAATGAGCTATTAAAGCTCCATCAGATTCAAGTTTCCATTCACCTCGCTTCACTGATAATGCTGAAATTGTCTTCCGACTCAAAACATTTGCTACAATATTAGCCTTACCCGAATGATAATCCACAATACAATCATAGTCCTTAAACAGTTCCAATCAACGTCGTTGTCTCAGATTGAGTTCTTTCTGGGTAAGCAGATACTTTAGATTCTTATGATTTGTGAAAATTGTACACCTTTCACCATACAAGTAGTGTCGCCAAATCTTCAAGATAGACACTATCCCCGCAAGCTCCAAATCATAAGTAGGGTAGTTCTGTTCATGAGTCTTTAGTTGCCTAGAAGCATAAGCAACTACTTTTCCTTCCTGCATTAAAACACAACCCAAACCTATTCTCGATGCATCATTAAACAAAACATACTCCTTACCAGAAATAGGTTGGACCAATACAAGAGCTTCAGTAAGCATAATCTTCAGCTGATCAAAGCTACTCTGGCATTTATCAAACCATTCGTACTTCACTCCCTTTCATAACAGTTTAATTGAAGGGGATGCTATCACCGAGAACCCCTTAACAAACTGACGATAATAGCCAGCCAAACCCAAAAAACTTCTCAGTTTTGTCACATTCCATGGTGGCTTCCAATTAACAATCGCCTCTATCATTCTAGGATCAACTCTAATTCCTTCGGAAGAGACAACATGCCTAAAAAATCATGTCTTCTGGAGCTAGAAATCACACTTACTCAGCTTAGCATACAACTGTCTTTCCCTCAGGGTCTGTAACACAATTCGAAGATGCTCACTATGATCCTGTTCATTCCTAAAATATACCAGGATATCATCAATAAATACTACAACAAACTGGTCCAAATAAGGCCTGAACACTCTATTCATTAGATCCATAAATGCTACTGGAGCATTAGTCAACCCGAATGGCATTACTAAGAATTCATAATGTCTATAATAAGTCCTAAATGCAGTCTTCAGTACATCCTCATCCTTTACCCGAAGCTAATAATATCCCGATCTCAGATCTATCTTCGAAAATACTCTTGCATCTTTCAATTGATCAAATAGATCGTCAATCCTGGACAATGGATACCTATTCTTCACTGTGACTCTATTTAACTGCCTGTAATTGATGCACATTCGCAGTGTGTCATCCTTCTTCTTAACAAATAACACCGGTGCTCCCTATAGTGACACACTGGGTCTGATAAACCCTTTATCCAGAAGTTCTTGTAACTGCATCTTCAACTCCTTTAACTCAGTAGGAGCCATTCTGTACGGTGTTCTGGATATAGGAGCAATACTAGGCATAACTTCAATAGATAACTCCACTTCCCTTTCAGGAGGAAGTCCAGGTAATTCCTTAGAAAATACATCTGGAAATTCGCTCACTATAGGAATGTCAAGCAGTTTTCCACCCTACTTCTTGGAATCAAGCACAAAAGCTAGATAAGCTTCACAACCCTTCCTGAGAATCTTTTAGGCTTGCATAGTAGATATCACCTTAGCTAAGGAGTTAGTGTAGATGGCATCCAATATTACTTCAGACTAATCAGATCTCCTAAGTATAACAGTCTTAGCCTTACAGTCAATTACTCCTGATGCTTGGATAACCAATCCATCCCTATAATCAAATCAAATTCATGGAAAGGCAATCTAATCAGATCTGCTACTACATAGTCATTTCCTTGAATCATAATTGGACAGTTCCTATACACTTGATTAACCAACACACTACTACCTAGAGGACTGGTAACCTGTATATCATACTTTAACTGATCTACAAGCATCTCCTTACCAAACACTTCTCTAACACAGATATATGAATGTGAAGACTCAGGATCAATTAATGCATACATTTCAGAATCAAAGAGAGAAACCATACCCCCAATAACATCCGTTGCATCCTTGTCCTCATGAGCTTTCAATGCATAAGCTCGAGCCGAAGTAGTAGGCACAGTTGGGCGATTCAGAGTTTCAAATTGCTTACTCTGATTCGGTCTATTCTGTCCAGATCCTCCTCGATCTCTACCATGTCCTCTGTTCCTAGCAGTTGTATGAAAGATCTCTTGACTAGCTTGTGATGTTTAAGCTTGGTTGAGAGAGCAACTGGCTATCTTATGTTCAGTACTGCCACAATGGAAACATGCACCTGTAGCTCTCCAACAGACACCCCAATGTTGATTAGAGCAGTGTGGGCACTCTGGGGCAGCAGAACCTCGGACCCAGAGGAACCCCTACCAAAGACAATTAAAGTGGAAAAGTTTTGTTGCCTTCCCCTAGTCACAAATCTCTGAGCAACTTCCGATACAGAGGAAGTACCTTCCCGACTTCGTTTCCCCGAGGACTGGCCACCTCTAGTAGAGCCTCTTCTCTGACTTCTTTCTTTCCTGATGGTAAGTAACTTGTGGCAACAGAGTAATCGCTGCTAGATGTTCCTTGATATTGAATTGATGGCATCGAAACTCTTCAGTAAGTACAGATTCAGGGGCATACTTATTAAGCCCATTAAATCCCCGGTCGTACTCAGCAACTGACAAACTCCTTTGCTTTAGATTTAGAAATTGTTTCCATCTATCCTTCCTATAAGCCTCTGTCACATATTTAGTTTTAAATTCGTGGGCAAAGAATTTCCAAGTCAGAGACACCGACAACTGAGGACTCCTCAGAACAAATTTCCACCATTCATAAGCTGCTCCTTGTAGAAGGGAGACAGCACAGTGCACCATTTGCTCTGCTGGACAACTGATCTCATCCAACAGCCGCTTAACCTTCTCTATCCAGTATTCAGCTCTCTCAGATTCCTCCAGAGATGTCCCAGTAAATTCTTCAGCTCCATACTTCCTCAGCTAATCAATTGGAGCCTTGGGTACTATCATCCGATGCAGCAACGTCATCATATCCTGGGAAAGCTTAATCAAATCCTCTCCCTGAGCTGGAGAAGAATGTGGCATCCCAGCTTCACCTCGATTGGCCCCCAAGGGTCCAGGTATTTCCGAACAAGCTTGCTTCGACTGATTGCTCTCAACAACTTCGTCAACAGATTCGCGAGATCCTTCCATTAAAAATTCTATAGAAAAAAATGGGACATGGCATTAGGCCAAAACACAATTTATACACTCAATAAAAGCAATAGTTAAGCACTGGTTAAACCAGAATCGTCTAAACCATGCTCTGATACCAAAAAGATGTGACACCTTAATACCCCCTGGGAGGATACAGGGGCTCCACGCAGACAACACCACATACATGCACACAGAACCGAAACAAAACCAAAACACATAAAACATTGATCATGCAATCTCAGTAGCTCAAAGCAGAAACAATTCGGAGAAAACATACATCAATACACTGAGCTTAATTACAACTTATTCCAAACCGAAACTAGCCTGAATTAAGGTTATTACAAACCTTCAAATAAATCCAAAGTCATATACATCAAAGACAAACCAAAAATAAACTCCAAAAATACAATTTTAACAAAACAAGACTCAGACATCATTGGTCATTGCGGTTGACTCGTCCCAGTCCTTATGTCCCTCTCATTGAACCTACACGAGACAAATCCACCATTCTAAGCATATAACTTAGTGAGTAATAACTAATCTATGCATAAATTGACAATTAATTATACACAATCATGATATATCAGAAGTATGTATTAACAGTTTATCGGAACAAACAATTCAAACATATATTATTGGATCTCAAACAAATTGAACAAAAAACAGAACTGAGTCTCACAGGAGGGCATAAACCCTTTATAAATAGAACACAATTTCTTGCTTACATCAGATCCAAATAGAAATCAAAATACAAAATCATATGACTGAAAAATCTATTTACAGAAGCGGGTAACGGGACTTATATAGGAGATACCATGATTGGTATCAGCAAGAGAGATATATGTCTTGATATTAGGAGACACCGATGTTGGAACCCGATCTGGAGACCGGACCCCAACTGCTTATAACTTAACACTCTTACTCTTGCTTTAATTCCACAGCTATTGGACCCGCCTCCAGAGCCCAATTTCTGGAGTCCTGAAGCCCTGTGCTCATTACCTTGCAGGGTCATTAGTTGTCACTCAACAT
>JANITW010000234.1:32134909-32146992 GCA_027564335.1 Erythroxylum williamsii | reverse complement strand
AAACAACTTTCTTCTCCATTGTTTGTAGCTGGGGCATTTTTGAATCCTAGTGTGTATTTTAGACTGGATGTTGAAAAACAAGCTGAAGTTAGTAGAGGAATGCTTTTCACAACTATAACAATTGTTCCTCATGACTCAATGCCAGTTGTTTTAACCACACAAATGGAGACTTATAAGTACTTTTATGGGGTTTTAGAATGCCGATCGCTATTCAACAAAGAGGATTTCTTTCTCCAGGTATTACTTATTTCCTATTTCTTATTTGTTGAAAATTATTTATCACTTTATTTTGTTTATACCACTACTTTTGTTTTCTTATTACTTGCAGCTGTTTGGTGGGATCTATTTGGATGTAGTGTTTCAAAATTGAGAAAGTTTGCGATTCAGATTTTAAGCCAATGTGTGAGTGCAACTGGGTGTGAAAAGGAAGGCAGAGTACCACACCCCTAATGGGCTTTGATCACTGTCACCTAAGGGATATAGGTTGTCACGGGGCCAAATTTACATGGTCGAATCAAAGGACGAATGATACGAAGGAAAGGCTGGATCGAGCGGTAACGATTGGGGAGTGGTTGCAACGTTTTCCTCATGCGATTCTTAACGTATTAGAATCGATTCAATCTGATCATAAACCATTGTTTTTATCTTTGGGAATTGATGCACCACGCTATATAGCCAAAAAAATTAAGTATGAAAATTCCTGGAGTTTAGAGACGAATTGTACGGATGTGGTGCGTGAGTGTTGGAGGGGTAGCTCTCATCTAACCATGGAAGATCAGTTACAAGCCTGTGCCACGTCCATTGCAAGATGGGCAGCAACGTTCCATCAACAATTCACACACAACCTAAAGGAATGCAGAGCACATTTAATGTTCTTACGTCGACATGCTTTGTCTGTCGACAATGCTGAATTGAAGAAAGTCAAGGAAACATATAGGGCTTTGTTGGCACAATAGGAGCTCTATTGGAGTCAACATGCAAAACAGGTATGGCTAAAGAATGGGGATGCAAACACTCGGTTTTTCCATGTCATGACAGCACATAGAAAGCGCAAGAATCAAATTGATCGGCTGAAAGATGATTTGGGTGTGTGGAAGACCTGGAATTCGGGTATGGAAGACACTGTCCTTCACTATTATCAAAATTTATTTACTTCTCATATGGGGACTGCTGATTCGATCATGAGGTGGGTGCATCCGAAGGTGTCTGATGAGCAGAACGACATGCTTCTTGCTCCCTATACGGAGGAGGATGTGAAAGTGTCTTTGTTCTCAATGCATTCTGATAAATCTCCAGGGCCCGATAGTTTTAATCCAGGTTTTTTTAAGACGCATTGGTCGATTGTTAAGCATGAGGTCTGTAATGTTTGTTTCGATTTTCTTCATAATGATACTAGTTTACGTAGGAGAAATTGAACAAACATCATTCTTTTACCGAAGAAGACTACTCCTGAAGTGGTTTTTGATTTACGACCCATATCATTGATGAATGTTATAGATCGAGTGGTCTGTAAAATGATGACAAACAGGTTGAAGTGTGTCCTGGACTCTGTTATTTCAGAAACACAGAGTGCGTTCATTCTGAATTGGTTGATCACTGATAGTATTATAACTACCCATGAATGTTTTCATGTTATGAAACGAAAATCTCAAGGACGGAATGGGTATATGGCGATAAAAACGGATATGACCAAAGCGTATGACCGTATGGAATGGGGTTTTTTGCAAGTTATGATGACGAAGTTAGGTTTTGCTTCCCAGTGGATACACAAGATTATGAAGGTGGTCTCTTCAGTTGTTTATTATATTGCACACAATGGTCAGGAGTTGGGGCCGATTGTTCCATCACGTGGGTTGCGACAAGGTGATCCGTTATCTTCGTACTTATTTATTATCCGTGTCGAGGGCCTATCTGCTATCTTATTAGGTTCTGTGGCGCAGGGCTTATTACATGGCATAAAAATGGGCCAAGGAGGTTTATCTATATCACACTTCTTATTTGCTGACGACAGTTTATTTTTTATGCGAGCGTCCATTCTTGAGGCTGCAAATTTGAAGCGTTGTTTTCGAATTTATGAAGACGCTTTTGGACAAAGTATCAATTTAACCAAGTCGGCTGTATCTTTTAGTCCCAATGTTCATTGTGCAGGACGATAACTTATTTGCCAAAATCTGGGTATTACGGAAGTGAGCCAACATCAGTCCTATTTGGGAATGCTTGTAATTATTGGCAGAGATAAGCAGCACGTGTTTTAGTATATTGTGGATAAAGTGGCTAAACGTTTGGCAGGCTGGAAATCGAAGGTCCTCTCACGAGCAGGCAAAGACGTCCTTATTCGAATGGTTGCACAAACCATTCCTAATTATTTAATGTCTTTGTTTCTACTTCATTTGAATATTTGCAGGAAAATTGAATCTCTGATGAATGGTTTTTATTGGACCTCGAGTGGTAGGGACTCAATTGGCATTCGATGGCGGCGATAGGATTATTTGTGCATTCCCAAGGACAAGGGTGGTCTTGCTTATCGACGTATCCATGAGTTTAACCTTGCTTTTTGGGCCAAGCAGGGATGGCGTTTATTACACAATCCATCTTCCCTAGCTGCTAGACTTCTACAGGGACGATATTAACAAGGCTCCTCATTTTGGGCCGCAAAACTTGGCAATAATCCTTCCTACATATGGCGCAGCATTTTAGCAGCTCGAGAAGGGTTAGCGAGAGGTTGCTATCGGCGTATTGGAGATGGGGAGGATACTTTGGTGTGGCATCATCCATGGTTGCCTGATCCTAATCAACCGTATGTGGTGTCTCCTATGGTTTCAGGTTTAGATCAATGTCACGTCTCCTCTTTTATTATCCCAAGTCCCCAAAAGTGGGATGATCTGCAGCTAAACCACTTTTTCCAGCAACGAGACATCCTGTTAATTCACCAAATCCCTTTGCCTCTTTAAAAGCAAAGTGATGTTTGGGCTTGGACACATGACCGAAGAGGACTTTACACTGTTAAGAGTGGATATAAACAACGCTTTCGGGTACCCCGTTTACCCAACCACATTCCTGATGATATTTGGAGTTTTATTTGGAAAGCAAACATCCCTGAGAAAGTTAAGCATGTGTGTTGAAGAACAACTTTGGCTCTTGTGCCATGTATGGTAAATTTGCAATGAAAATCTTTGGTTGTTCCAAGTGTTTGTTCGGTTTGTAGTGCTCATCCTGAAACGGAACACCATATCTTCTTAACTTGTCTTATGGCTCAGCAGACTTTGGTATTATCATTGGTTGGGTGGCGATGCATGAACACATTAACGGACTGGTTTGGCTGGGTGAAAACGCTACCAGAGGATATTCGGCACGAGGCTTTGATGGTGGTTTATGGGCTATGATTAAATAGAAATCAAGTGGTTTGGAACCAAATTTCTTCATCTCTAACCTCTATCCTACAGCACAGTAGACAACTTCTACGGGAATGGCAGGCGGCCCATGTTCTTTCTGCAGCTACGACTTGACCACATCCTCTTACTACATGGAGCCCTCCACCAGCGGGGTGTTATAAGTGTAATGTTGATGTCTCCATTGTAGCTGGGCAGCACCTATTTGGTCTGAGTATGATTTTGCGGGATTCCAATGGAAGAGGTATGATGGGGAAGATGATGACAATTCCAAGTATGGGCGATCCTGCTTTAGGCGAAGCTTTGACTTTTCGAGAAGCTCTTAGTTGGCTGAAACGCACTCAGGCGAGGTGTGATGTTATGGAGTCTGATTCTTTACTTCTTATTCATGCTTTACAGTCTAATACTTTTGACTTCTCTTACTTTGGTGCAATTGTACAAGATTGCAAACATCTTTTGTCTTTGTTGCCATCAATGGCTATTCAGTTTGTTCGCAAATCAGCGAACCAAACGGCTCATAGTATTGCCCGTGCTGCTGGTTCTATGCCTAATTTAGAATGGGGGTTATGCCTGCCATTTTTTTTGTATGACACTTTGCAGTTTGACACTGCTAATATAGGTTGACTGCATCATTTCCATTCAAAAAAAATATTAATTGTCATTATTATTGTTTATTAAGATTTTTGAAAACATAGTTGATATTATACAGTACAACTGTATAATATATCAATACGAACCATTTTGTAATTTTTAAAAATTTTAGGGACTATTTCATAAATTTAAAATTTTTTTCGAAACGATACTTGATACCAACCGGTACCGGTACAATTCTGTTTCAGAGCTCAATCCGATACTGAGTCTAGTACGGTATTCATAATATTAATTTAGATGGTCACATTTGTTAAATATGTGACTGAAGCGGATCAGGCTGCGATTTGAAAATCCAATCGTCTCTGGGCCTATCCAATAGCAAGAAGATTGGCGCGTGCATGTCTCTCTCCTCGGATTATAACACTATCAAACACAATTCAGAAAAATAAAAAAGAAAAATATATTCCCAAAAATCGAGAGCCCTTCAGATCTTGACACCTGGACCCTCACCATATTATCACATGCAAACCTATTTATATTCCATTGTGTAGTCGTCTTTATCGTCCGCTCTCCTGCCCCTCATCCCCTGCTCTTTTTCCGTCTCTCTTCACAGACACAAACCCGACCCGGAAATCAACCCAACCCGAGACACATACTTTCTCTTCTCTTCCCTGCTCTTTTCTCTTCCGCTCTTGTTGCGAAATGGAAATCTCGATGACCAATCTCATTTATATTGTTGTTATTCTGTCTTAGTTTTTCCGGATTTCGAGAAACAAAGGAGGATCAGGATCTAGATTAGGCGAATCAGAGGTAGGGATTGGAAGGATGACGACCTCTTCGACTACCAGCGCCGTCTACATCCACGTTATCCAGGACGTCATCAACAAGGTCCGCGAGGAGTTCCTCAATGGTGGGCCCGGAGAGAGTGTCCTCAACGAGCTCCAAGGAGTAACATTTCTCACTATTTCCTGGCTATTAAGGCTTTTGTTTTGTTTATATAGATTAGCGAATTGTTGTATGTATGTTTTTGTGTGTTTGGATCTGATATGAATGCTAGGGTTTGGAATTTGTTGCGTTAATTCGACTGCATTTTGAATTTGGGTTTTAGACTTGGGAGATGAAGATGATGCAAGCGACAGTTATATTGGGTCCAATTGACAGGTCTTCAGCTTCTAAAGCAGCAGCTGTGGGTCCCACTCCAGTTCACGACCTTAATGTGCCATACGAGGGAACCGAAGAATACGAGACTCCTACTGCAGAGATGCTTTTCCCTCCTGTGAGTTTTAGTCAGTCTTCTTTAAGATTTTTCTTTGTTGTCTTATCGGATTTTTGGATTGGATAGCCATGCAAATTTTCCTCCCGACGGATGTATTTGGAGTCCATTTGTATGTAATTTGTTCTATGGTGTACTAAACTCTGTTGTCTGTGGATATCTGTATCTGTGTTCGAACTTGCAGACACCATTGCAAACTCCCATGCAGACGCCACTACCAGGTAACATTCAGACGCCTTTAACTGGAAATGTGCAGACGCCTTTACCTGGAAGTGTGGACAGTTCTTCCATGTATAATCTTCCTACTGGATCTAGCAGCGAGTATCCAACCCCTGTAAGTGATACTGTTAGAAGCACTGAGGCAAAAGCTGGAAGGCCTAGTACATTCATGGTATCACTGCCTACTCGTTTAAAAGTTTGCTCTATCTGTTTGGAAATTATGGTCTTTTATGAATGGAGAAGGATTAGGAAGTGGGATTGAAGGAGTAATAGATTATGGTGAAGCTTTTAACAGATTGTATGTGCATACATATTGTAGTCGCTAGTGTCCACTTTGTTTACCTTTTTGTTTCATACAGGAACCTCCATCTTCCTGGATGAATCAGAGGCCTCCTCTTGATGTCAACGTTGGTAAGTCTGAAGTTTCATCCCCAAGTCTGTTTTTCTTTCAGATTCTTTATGAATAATGGTATGGCTATAGCTTATGTGGAAGGGCGGGAAGAGTTGGACCGAGGAAACTCTCAACCTCTCACACAGGTGACTGCTTGTTTTTTATTTTGATGTTTATACTGCAAACTGAGGTCTAACTGAATGCTTTGGGGCAGGCCGTGAAAGCTCTAAAATTGAAGGATGGATGTGCCTTATTTTTTCAAAGTTTCCCTTACTTCACCTTATCAAAGATCTTGTGCTTCTTTTTCTCTTTTGACAGAGAAAAATATAATTTTGCTTCAAGAATTGTTACCAATTTAAGATTGAACAAACTTCCAGGACTTCTTCACAATATCATCTGGTAAGCGAAAGCGTGAGGATTTGGCAGCACAGTATAGCAATGCGGGATCCATACCCCAACAGGATGGAGCTACAGGTTCTACATTCAATGTTCTACAGGTGCAATTCTTGGTCTTTTGATGTATGTATATGTCACACTGCTTTTGTAATTATATAAGTTTTCTTTTCACATCATAATCCTTCTGCATTCCATTTTATGCATTTCCCTTACCAATTTTGTTCCTTATTTTTGTTTATGCTCACATTTGTCAATATAGTGAGATAAATTATACTTAATTTTGGTCACTGCTTTCATTCCTCAGTTGTTGGATGCACGTGTGAGGGATTTTTCTTCGTAATAGCCTTCTGACCAAGGGGTCTCTGGGTGCTTTAGAGTTTAAGCAACCTTGATCACTCCTATACCTTGTGGTTTTAGCATTTCATAAAGTATGATGCATGAGATTGGTTTATTTGTGTCTGTCAGGGGAGATTTTTCACGTTAGGCATCATGCCAAAAAGTGTGAAGATAACTATTTACAGGTTGAGGAAAGTAACAAGAAGTAATCTTGTCAAATGTCGCATTGTGCTAGTTTTGGTAACTTGATAGGCATTGGGAGCAGGAAATGCAGATAATTATTTCATTTTAGGGATGTCAATCTACCTCTCTTCTCTTTCAGCCACCTTTGAAGTTGTTGGTTGTAATTATTTTTTCTGGGAAGATCAATTATTGATGGCATCAGTTATGAGTTGTATATTCTTGGAAGGCCAGTTGTTAACATAGGATGATATCCAGCGAATTCAAAAATTGCAGTTGGCATTTACAATACAAATTGTTATGCTTCAAATACCTTTTGAAGTCAATATTGCATCCTTTTCTCTTATTTGAAACATGAGTTCTAGTTTTGGACATAATTAAGAGGGCTGTCCAAATGTGACCTGTTATATGTTTGCGTATGACTGATACAATGAAATTGAGGCATTGAATGGAGGAATTGTTTATGATTACTGAAGTTGAATAACTATTATGCAAGCAGATTATACCATAACATTCCTGCTGGTATGGATGTAGCTTCAAGTGACAATTTCCAATAAAAATTTTAGATACGATCTTTATTGTGAAGAATCGATGATCATCTTGTTAAGCATTATTCGTTCAGGTCCTCTGTTTAAGTTGAGGATTATGGTATAAACTTAATGTGAATACTGTTTGTAGTTTATAGGTATTTGTAATTTCTTATTCTGTGTTATTTATTGCTGGAGTAAAAAGTAGTTATTGGTGCCTGCATCATTAGTGAATTGTTAAGTTTTTGTTTAGTAATTTTTTTTTCAAAAGGCATCCTTAATCTGAGAAACTATATACTATTAAACAATTTTCAGGTAAGCCGAGGGAATGACACTAGTTTTGGCGTGATTACTAGTGATAGAGAGAGATTAACAAATGTGGCAAGGTCATCTTCAAAAATTCCTCAAGTTGATGGGCCTATTCCTGATCCTTATGATGATGTGCTTTCAACTCCTAATGTTAGTATTCACCTAACTGTGGTTTTAAAAAAATGTAGATGAACATGCATTTGTTCTTTCATTGCTTTGCAGATATAAATATTAACAATTGATCTTTGTCACCGTTGATGCCAGTGGGATTTTAGTTTTTTTTTGTTAGTTTTTACTTGCTCCATAAGGGAAAGCCAACCATTATACCTCCTGCCAATGCAAGGTCTAGTATTTGTCAGTAGATGCTTATTGTGCCAACTTAACCTGATCTGTAACCAGGGAAAAGAAAAAATGTTGCCACTTTGCCCCTTTGACACACTAGACGTACTACATAATGATGACCTTATGATTCTTTTGATGTAGGACAAATAGAAAAATTATTAACTAGTAGCTAAAAACCCAAAATTTGGAAGTATGACTGATATTAGGCTGTGGCTATATCAAGGCTGGGTTTAGGCTAAGAATGTACTCTTAAAAGAAAGTATCACACCTTCTAGTTGAAAACTCAAAGTCTTGGAAAAAATCCAAATTGCTTTTTATTGATGAAAGGTTGAGTACATATATATAGAGTTCTTAAAATGTTTATTCTAATAGGAAAAGTATTTCCATTTTAAATCTTATTATAGTAGAAATTTTAGGACAGAAATTTTATAAGTACTAAACAAATAGAATATCATATCTAAAGTAGTATTACATAATACTACTACTTCCTATCTAATTAGGAATTATAATACAATATGAATTTTAGCCTTTATCTTTGATGTCAATTCAATTTCCAATTTTCATCCCACCAAATTAAAGCTTTTGATTGATTAATTTTTCCTCTTATTTTTCTTATGGACTTTTAGTTCTTTCGTATCAATTTTGATGGGGGTCTGAAGTTAGAACCCCCATCCCAATCATTAAGTTGGGGTCTCCACTAGGTTGGGTATTGGGTTTGGTCTTTTAATGACTCTAGAGGGGCCCCAAGAAAGGAAAAAGAAATTGATTTTATGATCAATTTCAAATGTTGACATTATACTCTTGTAAACACACGTTGGTAGAATGTAACTTCTATAAGCACTTATCAAGAGAGCTGTAGACTCATTTTCTGTGATTTGCTCTTGACCTTTTTGCCTTTTGTTTGTTAAACAAAGGAGTGACATGTGAATTCACTTCGTCTTAATCACTACCAAAAATTTTATTCTCTAGTTCACTATATATTTAGATGCTTGATTCCTTCCTAAAGAAGATAAATTTAGGCAGTAATTCTTCAACTGATTTCTCTTCCCAATATGCAGTAATTCTTCTGCTGATTTCTCTTCCCAATATGCTGATAAAATGAGGGTTTTTCATCTCAATACCTGCTCTTGTTGGAGGGAACCCTTTGTGTCTAGGAATGGTTTGAGTAGGGGGTTGTTGGGAGGGTACGATCAATTCATATTGAAATGTTTTCACATAAAATGCTTCATTGTATTAGGCTTTACATGTTTTTGGGAAGTAGAATATGAATTTTTATGTTTGTATTTGCTGACATGGTATTGCCTTCTATTTAACTTTTTCTGTTTTCATTTAAAGATCTACAATTATCAAGGAGTTGTCAGTGAAGATTACAATATAGCAAATACTCCAGCTCCTGGTAAGTTACGTGAAATATCTACCAAGGTTTAAATTCTCTGTGTGTGTGCTTGTTTGTTTGTGTATATGTAGATGGGGATGTTCCTATTGTGCTTCTACTTCGTATATGTCATTGCATATAGTGTGAGTGTGTGCTTGCACGGGCACTTCTGCACATATTTTATCTGTCTGCATGTATGATGATGTCCCATCTATTTTCCACTTGGTATTATCCTCTTGACTAGAGCTACAGGCAAGCACTCCAGCTGTTGTCCCTCAAAATGATATTGGAGATGATGATGAGCCACTTAATGAAGATGATGATGATGATGATCTGGATGATGTCAGCCAAGGGGAGGAGCTGAACACTCAGCATTTGATTTTGGCTCAATTTGATAAGGTACTGTTTTGCTCCTTGTTTTGGACACTATGGATCATTTAACAGTAAGAAAATATGACTCAACCTAACATTAAAAACTTGCTTGGATAGGTGACTCGTACCAAGAGCAGGTGGAAATGCACTCTCAAGGATGGAATTGTGCATATAAACAATAAGGATATTCTCTTCAATAAGGTTGTTCTGGATCAAATATTGGATTGTTTGTTCAGCCTATGATGGAATACATTTATTAATGAAACTGAATCCTCATTTCTTTCCCTGAATATCTGCAGGCAACAGGAGAATTTGACTTCTGATTTTGTTATGTCAGTTTGCTATCAACTAGGCATTTGTTTAAAGAGTAAAACTGAGGTATCATAGGGTGTTGATGTTATTTCCCGATGATGTTTAAGTGAATGGGGATGAATGATATGTTTGAACTAAGAACCTAGGGGGATGCGGTTGAATATATCGTAATGTACATAAAGGAAGAGTTTTTTTGGCCTCAATACTATGAATGGCCACTTGAGTTAAAATTTTCCAATCCTAAAATTCAACTTCTAATTTCAGTTATACTATAAACTTGGAAAATATTATTGATTAAAAATCCGCATTGTTTGTTTAGTTACTAATGTTCGATTTTTGGGCTGTAGATGTTATCATGGGAAGCAACTAATGTATGTTTATATAATAGTTGCCTGGCATGTGTGTGTTTTTTCAAAAATACAAGATTTATGACAAAATTGTAGATGCATCAGTGAGTATCTTAAAACACATGAAACATCTGGATATCCCCTTTCCATAACGTTTAACATGCGTGCGTTTATTCTCGAGTCATGGTGGAAGGGAAGTTATTAACCATTGAGTCCTTAAATCCAAGTGTTGAAAATAATTTCTGACTAAACAGAAGGCAGAACGTTCCTGAAATCTCCAGCTATGTATATGTAAAACAAGAGAGAGAGCTTAAAATTCATCTCTGGAATTGGTGACACGGTTGTAATATTTTTACGTGATAAAAGAAACAAACATGGAGCGTGGGAGAAAAATTCCCAGTAATATGAGAAACTGCCAGTTGAGGTGATTAGCCTGTTGTGAGAAACAATCTAATGATTGCTTTGAAAACGAGCCCATTCCTCCTTTTCTTATTGCGCTCGCCGTGCGTGATTGAAGAACACACGGATAGATTGGAAGCAAATGGGTCCATGTACCCACCAGGCACAGCGGGAAGAAATCTGTAGCCTCGTCGGTGACTTCCTGCTTTGATATCGCTGTTGGCCACAAAATGCCTTTGCCTACGATAACACATGTTATCGTAATTTTCCTCCTCCATCGCTCTACTGATAGCTTTCCTTCTTTTGATAGAATCCCAAGAGAGACGATTCAATAGTATTTCCGGGGCTTGTTAACACAACACACGAAATTACTCCAACTTCTGTCTCGCTCTCGCCAATCTATCTCTTGCCTAGCTCTCTTAAATGAAACGGACAAATTCACATACAAAAGCAACGGTCAGTTAAAGGAAACTCTCTTGGCATTGGCAAGCGTCAAGCAAGGGCCGGTGGCTTCGGGCACTGAAAATTATTATTTTCTGAATGGCATGCAGCCAAAATTACTTTCCATTCTTTTTTGAAGAACGCTAATCCAATTTATGCTCGATGGAGCAGATTACATATATCTTAATCTTATAACTTCTTAGTTTCTTTGAAAATTAAAATAGTATACTGATCAACGAAGAAGGTAACAATGTTACAAGGAGTTCAGGAGTCTCCAAGCTAAGATTTCCACTAACAAGTTATTTAAGAAGCAAAACCAAAAGCTTAAAACCAGATGGGAGGAGAGGAGAATGCAGCTTCCTTTCCAGCTTCGCCTCCCTCCTGCGATAATCCAGGTAGCTTTGTCCAAGTTCATTATATCAACTCGATACCAACCACTGACAATGACTTCTTGATGTCAGTTAAGTTTAGCATAACAAAATCGAGCCAACAGAGGGATTTGATATTATAAAATTGGAAATACCAAACTCGATTCAGAAATTACAAGAAAATAGATGAGAAGCAGCAAATAGAATTCGGGATGAGAAAGAAAGCAATACAACAGTCTGCAACATAATCGCTAACCAATTCCATGCTACCGTCCTAAATATAGGTCTCAATCGTGCAAGTCGTTATTGATGTCTGCTGATGTGGCACTCCATTCATAACCAATCATTCTTCTAGAAGCCACCCTAGCTCATGTGCTCCTTCTCAGATTCTGACCCGATGCTGAAGGCCCAACTTACTGGGCTGCTGTGCTCTCACAACATTACCATCCCCTTGAAGAGGAACCTTGTCCTCAAGGTTCAATGCTGGATAAAGTTGCAGCATAAGCTCCTTATCTT
>JANITW010000234.1:31941471-31959461 GCA_027564335.1 Erythroxylum williamsii | reverse complement strand
CCCTATTCACCACTTTACTCGCTTAAGTGTTTTAGAGTAGGAATTTATTTTTGCTGGTTTGACACGTCATTAGGCTCATGGACATGGAAGAGGGCTAGAAGAGACTAGAAGAGCAAATTAAGCAAGTAACAGAAAAGCATGCCTTGTTTATTCATAACCTAGAGATTTGAGTGAGACAAACTTTCCCGTGAATTTTGTAAGAGAAGTGTGGAAGACTCTTTAAGTAATATAGAAATACATCAAAGAGAACAATATGAGGTATCACACGTAAGAATACGGGAGAGTTAGAAGGACCAGTGAAAAACCAAACTAAACCCCACGTTGTTGAAGACCAAGAGGCGAAGAAAGAGATTGAAGAAAAGAAAGCCAATCCTCCCTTTTATTCACTAGTTCTTGATATACCATATGTGAACATCGAAAGATCTTGAGTAGATGTTCATAAAAAGAACCGTATCCTTCCGATTAATGATGACCAAGTGACATTCAATATGAATGATGTATTTAAGAATTCGAAGGATTGTAGCTCATTCAGGATAATTGATATGTTTGAATCTTTTAAAGAGCAAAAGGATGAAGAATAATTGACAATAGACGTTGAGTTCGAAGAAGTTATGAAAGTCTCTGTTTGTGAAGCGGAAGAAGTAGATGAGACGAAGGTTATTAAGGAATAAAGAGAGCAACTCGCCTTCTTATAGGACAAACCATTAGATTCGATGGAAGATTCAGGGAATTTTGTTATTCTTTGTTTTGTTGACAGTCCACTCGAAAAAGGAACATTATTGAGCCTAATTATTTTTCATAATATTATCAATATTGTCCTTCTAATTATTTTGCAATTCGTAGCTTACTTATAGGTTACAAAATCGATGTTGAACAAAAAATGTAGAAGCAGGCCGCTTATAATTGATCTCAGTTGAGTTTCCAAGGGTAGAGCATCGAGCTACTAATGCTAAAAGAAGGGTTACATGGTAGGCAACTCATGGAATTTTAATTTCCTTAAATTGTCTTCAAAAAGTTTGAATTATGTAGTAGGTTATTTTGTTTTCAAATAAAATCAGAAAGCATAAGATGTCGATGTGAATTCTATGATCGATGAAGTAAGCAAAGAAAGGTAAAATAGCCATAATGAGTTAAGAAAAGATTTCGAAAACTAGAAAAGGAAAAAAGAAGAATAAAAAATAAAGTTGGTGAAAAAAATTGCAGGCCAAGATTGTGACCTGCGGCAGGGTAAAAATGACAGACTTGCATATTTCACTTAAAATTTTACCATTTTACTATCCAATCACCTATAAATACATTTTTAACTTCACTTTTTCGCTCACTTTCATTTTTACTTTATCTCTCCAATCACTCTCACTTCTCTCTACAAAATTTCAAACCTCCAAATTTCTTTCGACTACGACTAACTGACAATCCAATATGTCACGCATCAAGCAAACAGTAAAGCGTGATTAATTAGCGAGGCGAGCACAAGTCTCGGGAAAAGGGAAGAGGAACAGAGTTATTGATTACAGAGCATCTTTCTCGATCTTCTTAGATGAGGAAAGTACTAGTTTCCATTCCTTTTGTAGTAAACAAATTACGGTTCCCAAATATTTTCACTTTGAAACTTTAGATATATTAGAACTACAAGACAAGGTCAAGAGCTTAGCTGAGAAAATTCAATGGGTCAGTTTATTCAATTTCAATTCCCAATTTATGAGGAACTGACTATAGAATTTTTTACTTCTCTTCAGTATGAATCCAACTAACTTAAGGAACTGTGGTTTAGGTTACGGGGACAACCCTATGGCTTTGATTATGACACCATGCCCAAATCTTCCATAATGGGTCAGCACGACAATTTTCGTGTCAGCCCCTACTGGACAGAACTAATTAGGTTAGAGCATTTCAATGCTAAGAATTCACACAACAACATTATTAGGAGTCACGAACACTTGTTGATGCATAAATTCATGTGTCAAATTGTTTTTTGACAAAACAGAAATCAACAAGTGTTTAACAAAAGAATTGTTTATGTTGTAGTACATAATCATAGCATTCCAGTTTACACAAACTCTTACATTTTTAATGCAATTATTATTGCTTAAAAGAAGATGAGCAATAATTTAGGAATGTGTTACTTGGTTTCGGCCATAGCTAACTACTATGGAGTTGAGTACAACGGACTTACAGTCTACTATCCTGAGTTCATGAATCACTATCATCTATGGCGAGCTAAAATCTTGAAGTCCCACGATATGAAACTTTGGGATATTAGTGTCAAGACACATATCAAGGATAGGACTGGTCAAGCAAGTTTAAGCACCCAACAACAACAAGAATATGATTTGACCAGTGACGTGTCTATAGAGGAAGAAGATGCAGAAGAACTGGGCTGGAAGAAGGTACTGACACAATCTGCACAAACATCAAGGTAATTACGGATACACTTGCAGAGAACTCCATAAGGATGAAGGAGATGGACCAAACCCAACGATGCCAAATCTAGTACATACATCATATTCATCGCTATTTCGAGGTTCAAGGCATTCAACTGCCACCTCTAACCCCATCACCACCTCCATCACCATAAACCTTGTTCTAAACCCTTTCTTTCTTTTTTAAATTAAATCTTTATTTTTATTTTTATGTCTTCAAGTGTGTTTATTATCTCCTTCTCACATTGAGGACAATGTATTGTTCAAGTGTGGGGAGGGTTATGTGTTTATTTGAATATGAATTTTGCATATTATAGTTGTTAGATTGCATTCTATGAATTGAGTGAATATGTTAATGACTTAGATGAATTGAAATTGATTTAATTTTAAGCATGGTCTATTAGGTTATAGATAATTATTAACTGGAAGAATTAGTGAACTGGGATTCTTTGATTAAATATGCAACATAATTAGGATTTAGGGTTTAAGTGTAGCTTTTTAAATTATCACATTCATTCATAATTTGAGACCGTTTAACCTAAGTAGTTTTACTAGTATTTTTTTTTTCATGAAAACGAGTAGTTAAAGCAACAAGGTAGGTAAATAAAAGAGGTTGTTATTTTTAAATTAAGTAACAATTCCGCTGACCTTCAAGTTATGAATAGAGCTAGTAGCCAGTTGAGAACATGATATAGCTGAATAATCAGATCGACACGCATCACAAATGTATGCCTTTGCGTAAAAAGGCTAGAATGACATTCCAACTAAGTAGCTTAATAAAAAACATGATTTAGTTGAATAATCATATCGACATTTATTATCAATGTTTGCCTCCATGTAAAAAGACTAAGTTCATGTTCATAAAAAGTAAATAAAAATAACAATGTGTTTTCGAATAAAACCTACCGAACTTATAATAGTTTGACCTTTTATGAAAGCGTACTTAGGATTAGTTATAGAGTTGAACGATCAAAAAATTATTAATAAGTGTGTAATTAAGAAGGTTAAACAATTTAATACTTGAGTTTGGATTAACATGTATATTTAGTTCAAAGCCCCAAGACACGGATTTTGCATGTTAATCATTTGAAATGACTTGAATGATTGTCTTAAATTAAATTTATTTCATGAAGTTGAAGCCATTGTCTCATTATTGCATTGTGTGCTATATGAATTTTTGTGTGTTTTTTGTTTTGTTTGCTTAAGGGCAAGAAAACATTTAAGTATAGGGATGTTGATAAGTGCACAATGCATCATGTTTTAAGGTATAGTTTGATATGTGCTTATCTGTTTATTCGATTGTTTAGTATGTGTTTTTGGTAGAATTGTGTTAGTTTGTGAATTATTTGTGTTTGAGTGTTTTTATGGATTAATACAAACATTTGAGCTTAATTATTATGTCTTTGACGTACCTTGATATGTTTGTTAGTATTTCAGGATCAATAGTGAATAACGGAGAAGTTTCGAAGAGATTTTGACTGAAACAACGGCCCACCATCGTGGCCCATCTGCCATAATCATAATAGAAGTAAAGGAGATAGACGATCGTGAAAGAAGCATAAAACTTGTCCCACAATCATAGCCTGCTTGCCATGATCGTGACAGAAAGCTTACAAGTGGCCCACGATTCTGGCCTACGTCAGGTAGACATGTAGATACAAAAAAAAGTTAAGTTTTGAGGAATTTTTTGGACCATTCGATTACGAAAACCTTAGGGCTGCCCAGAACATATTAAATATATAAAGAATAAGATAAAAGATATGAGAAGCTTCTTGCATCAACCACCATCACGAAACCCTAGAGACAGTTCATCAAGAGATTGAGAAAGAGACGAAGGAAGAGAGACGTGGAGAAGAAGCCTACACAAAGTACTTTCCAAAATAGGAGGTTTCCTATCGTTGCTGCCTCCATCATCCATTCGGATCTATTTTCTAATGTATTTCCATTTTTATCTATGTACCGAATTGGAATAACTGTTGAGATAGGATTTATGAATGTTGAGGATTGTCTAAACTCACCTTCGAGTTATTTTATCTTTGATTCAATAAAAATCTGATTGTTTATGTGAATTGGATTCATTGTGATTGATTTCTACATTTTCATAAATCAGTAATGGACTAAGAGGTTGAACTGATGAAAAATAATTAAATTGGGTTAATGAGAGTTAGGTAATTTAATAAGAAACGAGAAATCAATCAAATCGGTAATTGTGTGATGAGAGATCTTATATAGATTCTTGGTAGTATAGTGGAAAGCTTTAGATCTAATTAGGGTTTAGATAAATTGTGAATTAAGAAATTGTAATTTTTCATAATCTGATTAGAGTTTATAATTTATGATTTTTGGTTATAATTCGAGAGAGAGTAATCAACCCTAAGATAATCTAGAACTAATAATTCGACATTTCATAATTAATTAGGTTAGTGTTAACGATAGGTAGAAATTTTCTCTTTCTCTCAATTGGTAGTTCCTTAGGTTGATTTTTGGTATGTGCATTGCAATATACTGATTTTTTAATATTACGTTATTTATTCTTGAGTTGAATTGATTGATTGAATTGTGTTATTGTTTTAGCTTAATTACAATTGAATTTCTGCAATTTGTTTCGGCCTTAGAGTTTAGGATTATATTAACCCTCTTTGTGGGATTGACACCTTAGATACTATGTGAATAACCCATACGCTTGCAGAATGTCGAGGTTAAAAAATTAAAACTATACATATCGACAAACTACGATCATTTCTTAATTCCAAGACAAGATAAAAGTAATTGGTAGAGGACATTATTCCCTTAGCACTCCACTTAGTCGCTTCTCAAGTTAAGGATGCATCATTGGTGGTTGCACCATCGTTAAAAACTCTGAGAGAAGGAGCCAAGTCTTGAGCTATCACAATTATTAGGTAGACTTGCTTTTCCTTTGGTTGAATCATGGAAATAAAGTAGTAGAAGAAAGCAAGAATAAAAGAACTCCTTCTGAATGAGGATAATCTTTTTCTTTTTCTCCTTCAATTCCACTTTATTTTTCAAAAAGTGATGAGGAGGATATTATGACCTATCTAGTATGCCAATCTGTCTTCAATTTTAGAAGTTAGGGATTCCTTTGAAAAATATTAGACATTCTCATGTCCCTTTTGTGGATAAATCTTCATAATATTCGTTTAGAATATCGATCCCCTAATGCTTGAGTTATCTTGACGTTTAACTTAGAAATCTTATATGTATAGATGAGAACATTGTAGCTAGGAGGACGGTTGGATACTCAAAAATATATGTGATAGTTGAAATGTTAAAGGATTTACTAGATACCATCCTTATATACAAGCTAAGAGAAGACATGTCCTTGTTAAAGATTCAATTAGAGTCTCTTACCTCTAGAAGCCTTCTATAGCTGAACAAGGAAAAATATGGAAGCTTATAGGCAAAAAATTCATTTGGAGTGATTACATGAAATTGAAGGGAGATGAGAAGAAGAGCTCTAATAATGATATTACAATCTTTACTTGTACCTCTAACCTAATCCCTCCTTGATTCAAGCATAAGGGGATAAGGAAAGCCACCAAAAGCCAAGCTTAGAAGTGCAGGAAATTCAAAGAGACCATTATTGATGTAAACATTCCTAAATCTAATTTAAATTTAGATAACTCTAGTCTTAGAGGATCAAGCTCTGGGGTTGCTCTAACCTCAGATTTTCTAGCTCCTAGCAAGTCTATATTAATAGCTAGTCTTAAAGTGCTTATTGGTGAGTTTGCATCTAAGGATACTTTCATCAATGTAAGTAAAAGAAGATTAGGCAAGAGGAATAACAGGTTAAGAATCCTTTGATTGTTGTAATGCTAGTGGGATTAACTACCCCAAAAGTAACAATCCTTTAGGAATTATATTTAGAATATAAAACCAAAGATTATTGCTATTTTGAAGTCAAAAATTAAAGTTGATAAGTATAAAAGTTAAAGTTTTATTATGGTAAAGAATTTAAGACTTTGTTCTAACCATCAATACCGCCACCTTGGTAGAATTATTTTTCTTTTGATCTAGATCAAGTTGATGTTTTAATAATTCAAATTACAGATCAATTAATGCACCTGAAGATTGGCTTACTATAAAGGAAGGTTATAAATTACATTACACTAGTATATAGTTCCCATCAAGATTTTCACAAGAGATCCTGATTGAACAATTTGGGGAATATTCACTTATCTTTAGTTATCCTTTGGTTGATAATGGGAGACTTTAATAGTACTATCCATGATGAAACTACAATGGTGATTTGAAAGACCATATTATAGATTTAAAGGTCATTGATATTAGATATGAAGGACACATATACACCTATGCTAAGTGTTCATCTTCTCCTATCCTTCTTAGAGGCTTTATCAACCATTATATTGAATTGGATTTGCACAATCCTAGTAAACCTGTAACAAGAGATAAAGTGGAAACTGCTTTATTTCAGCTGGTTCCAAGTAAATCACTAGGGCCATATAGGCTCAATGCATTATTTCTTTAGAAAGCTTGGCCTTGGATAAAGGATTTGGTCATATATTCATTCCTTAAATCTTTTGAAAATAATAGAGAAAATCAATAGGAGTTACATTACCCGTAACATCCCATGATTGGGGCTAGACCCCATAACTGTGAACTGAGTGTACTAAGAGCAATTAGAGTGCATTATATGCTCATGCATCATTGTATTTTCAAACACATATGAATATTTATTGTTGGCTTATTTAAAATAATTGTTCATGCATTCATTAACATTTTTCAGGTATAATTGACTGATTAATGCGATTTAAAAAGTGAATTTGAATTATTTGTAGTAAAAATTTATTTGAAGACTGTTAGTATTGTTTTGAAATTTTTGGTGAATTTTTGAAATTTCTAGAATTTGGAGTATTTTGGACTAGAAAAAGTATTGAATAATAGATCAATTAAATTGTGTCATGTGGTAGTAATGAACAGTGCCACATGTAATACATGCAAGATAGCCACGTAGTGTAAGATTCAGTATAGCTCTTTCTCTGTTGATTGCCTTTGCGCCGAAAACATTGATGAAAAATCTTTAGCTTGTTTACCAACACCAAAACACCAGTTGTTTATTTTGTACACTTGATTCCCTCTTACTGCTGGAAACTTTGTTGAATCAAGTAAGTGATTTTGATAATATTTTACTGTTGTTAATTCTGTATATGAATTTATCATGAGATGTTAGAGAAGTGTAGTTTTACTGATTAATGAATGAGATGATAAATGAAAGATTTGTGAAATAGGAATTGTCTAGGAAAGTATGAAATAGGTTTTGTTGTTATATTGAAATGGATATGTAAAAGTGTTGGAAAGTTGATGAATGAAATGAAGTTATCAGAATTGGTTTAAGTGTCCTAAGTGTTAATTGAAGATTAAATAAGTTGGAAAAATACAGTACACAGAGGAAGAAGTTTCGGATTTGTTATGGTTAAAGGATAAACTTGAATTTGATTTGTTTAGAAATTGTATTGGAGTTAGAAATGCAGTATAGATGAGTTAGAAGTGAGTAATATGGAAAAGAATGAAAAAAAATGAAAGAAGAAGAAGATATACGGTGAAGAAAAGAAGGAAGCGCAATTGTGCTTCAGTACGATCGTGACTTCACTGTTAAAGAAGCACGATCGCAACTTCCCAAGCGTAGGAAGTATATAGCGGTCATGCAGACACACGATTGCGACTTTCAATGTTTTTGAAGAAAGTTTGTTTCTGAACATCCTTTGGTATTTTTGTTATAACTTCTTCTCTAGATATCCAAATGACCTGATTTTTAAACCAGTAGATTTCTAACACATTGCTCTACCTCTCCATAAAAATGAGTAGCTTTCTGAATTTATTTGAAGAAGATTGAATGAATGAAATTGTAAGAATCTGTTGGAATAATATGAATTGGAATGTTTTATTGAATATACTTCGGTATTGTTATTAAATCTTGACCTATAGGGTTCCAAATGAGATGATTCTTGATTCAAATAAAACTAGTAAGATAAAGCTAAGATTTCCCTGAAGAAATCAAATTGTAATTCTGGTTTTAAGAATTCCAAAATCTATTATGAAGTTGAAGTAAGAGTTTTATTATAGTTTAAGAACAAACTGACACATTTGGAGTATAACTTCTTGTATACAGGCTCAAATTGAATGATCTTAGTGTCATTAGAACCTCAGAAACAGAGGAACAATTGTTTAGAAAGAAGTGCTGTTTGAATCCTTCATTTTTTAGATCCTATTGATCATATACAATTGACCATAATGGAATGTTTTCAGGAAAAGATGAAATAGAGAGTGAGTGATTAAATTTTGTCACAATTAGAATACAAATGATATGTACAGCAACATATGACATAAATATACCCGAGATTTTGTTATTAAACATGCATGATACATGAAACATTGATACATTATTCTGTTTCATAAACACTCTAGTAATATGAAATTGTTTTTATTGCATATAGACGAGCAACTAGAGCGATCATTTCTAGATATTGCCGAAACGTCAAGGCAATAGGCATACGGGAGCAACTATGAGTAATCTAAGATGGTCTCACTTTATTTGGTCTATTCTTTATATTATTGCACGGTATTGATATATTACTGAACTGCATTGACTGATTATGTATTGAATTTTGGACAATATATGTCCGAGACGTTTGATGCATGCAAATAATATTGGAAGTGCTACTTGTATGTGAATGAGACTACCTAATTGAAAATTTTAATTTTTAACTGATAAAAACGAATGTGAGTCTCATACATATTGCATCCATATATGACTGAAATTCATTGAATGAATTGCAAGGCTGTAACGAAATAATAAATTGATATGAATTATGTAACTGAATGAACTGTGTGACTTTATGATCTGAATGATTTTATGATGACTGTGTTTTGCTACATGAGTGAACCATCGAGGATGATTATTCTATTGAGTTCAAAAACTCATCAAAATTGTACCATTGACTTTTACAGGTCCAAGAGCGAGACGATCTAACTTCTAAAACTTCATTGAAGCCGATTTTGTGTAGTTTAATATCAGAGATGGCTCAAAAGTCTCTCAGCTGAGATTGAAAACATTGTAGTTATTATCTTTTATTATTCCTCAAATATGTAGCATATTGTATAGAACGAAATGTTTATGCTCTTTGATGATGTTAAACTGAATGCTACAATGTAATTATGGTTTTTGATATAAAATGAGGAAATTTTAGGTTTTAGTAAATGTGATTTATGATTTTAGTTATGATGTTATATGATAAAGTGAAAGTAAGATAATTAACATGCCATTTCTGCCAGGCATGTGCGTGTGTTACCATTACCCTTGTCCTGAAAACTCCTAAACCTATGACAATCCTATATTACATACCTATATCTTGTTACGACACCTTGTATAAAGTTATCTCCAAAAAATTTGTTTAAATAATTAATTACAACCTAATCAGAATAATTACAACATAAAAATTGTTATTCCTAATAAAAATTCTAAATATAATAAATATTTTTATAAAAATAACTTATATATTTTTAAATTATAAATCAGTTTAAAGAGTATATTAAAAAATTTATTAATTCGATTAAGATTGTATATTAAAGTATTTTCTTAATCAAATTGAGATTATTCATGTAGATTTTTAAAATGGTGGGCCTATTTTAGTTGGTTTTAGGTTTACAAGTATACAAAAATTAATGCTCACAATTTAGGGGTGCTCTTGGCAAAAAAAAAAAAACTATGATTCTTAAGTTAGTAAAAGTTAAAAGTGTACTAAATATGTAGGGAAAATACTATTTAAGCTTAATAATAGTGGTTACAAGAACTTGCCTTGAGATGTATCCACTTATATCCGATCCTTTTTAAAGTGTAGTTTAAGTCTAACTATCTTTAATAGAGTTAGATCGCGCTTAAAGAACTTTGATGAATCAACTTACGTTCAATATGTACACTTTTTATAAATGTATAAATTGTCACATATTTTATTATGGAAACATTTGATCAAGGATGAAACTTTTAATACTCAAGTTTGTAGAAATGTTGACTTAATAAGATGGTTTTCAAGCTGCTTGAGGATCATTTGTTTGGCACTTAACCATTTATACACCCTAGGCCTACAAGATTTAAGCCAATAATAAATCCTAATAGACCTATTGGAGATACACATAAAAGTTATATCAACCTTTGAAAATTCAGTTTTATCTCCTTACACAAGATTGTTTATGATAGTTTTGATAATCTTTTTTGAATATTCATTTATCTTTTCTTGTGTAAGGTTGTATAAGATAGGTTAATGATTCAATAATAATCTTCCTTCAAAAATCTCTTAAGAAATATTTCATATGAATATTTTATATGGAATATAGTTGTCTCAGAGACACTTTTGTCATCCGTAGGGAGATGAACTATCATCTATTCTTAACTATTGATCTAGGACAATCTTAATTGATTATTAAGGCATAAGATGTGCAAGGTGACCTACTTTTTCCATTTTTAAAAGTTATTAGTGAGAGAAAGCACCCTTGTTTTCACTTGCATACCTTGAAATGATTTTAACATTAATGTGATACCTAGACCTATCTTCTCTTTTTGCATGTAAGATTACATATATTCCCACTAAAATTTCTAAGTTTTGGGAATAGCAATGATGATATGAGTAGTTTAGTGGGTGAAGCTAACATTTTAGTTAGTTCTAGCTTAGGTAGTTATAGGGGTGTACGTTTAATAACAGTAAATCGCAAAAGCTATATCTTCGAATCGTTTAGATCTACAAAAACCCTATCATTATTTATTGTAGCAATCGAGCCTACTTTTATATTGTCAAATGAACCTAGTTCAATTAGGTTTGAGTAAAGGCTATAACAATAACACAACATCAATATAGCAACTTGATTCTTCACGAGATTCTTGCATGAGACATTAGTGAATAATCCTTAAGAGGGTTTCATTCCAATTTGTAACGTCTTCTTTATTAGGATCCAACTTGAAGTTTTTAAATTCAACTATAATTAGTGAACATGAAAGTTGATAAAAATAAAAGCCATGTTTAACATCATGTCATTCATTATAGTAAAGGGATAGATTGAGTTTTTCAACAAGGAAACCTCCAAAACATTATCAAGGTGTCCAAAAGGGCTACAATTATCAAACAAAAAAAAGGATTATGGTTGAATATTCCAGATTATTAGAATATAAATAAAACAAGTAATTGGATTACAACAATCAATCAAACCAATTGCATTAATAAAAGAATAAAATCATATCAAAGTATTTAACTTAAGGTTTATCTAACCTAAATACTAACTGAATGTTTACTTACGTATTATCGAACACGAAATCAAACATAAATTGAAAGGAAGACAAATTGAAGACAATTGGTTTATAATTCTAAATTTCCCTAATTGTCTTCTATCAAATATTCTCGCGATTTAGAGACTTGATCTTGTATTTCGATGGATCTTTCGATGAAATCATCGTATTTTTCGCTTCTTTAACCAAAATTGCCATTGGAGAACGAACTCCACACATTCTTTATATTAATACCTAGGGTTTTAAAGAGATATGTCGTGCATCAAATGATGCATAACCAAAAATTACAAGAATAATGGAGATGCACGGGCTCAGGAAAGTGCACAGCTATATGAACGGCCGTGCATCCTTTCTGTATTTTAAATCTTCAATTTCTATCATGATCTTGTCTGAATTTTTCTCCTTTTAGAGCAATTATGTTGTATAAATATACTTGAAGTATATTAAGTATCAAATATACAACAAAAGTATAAAATATCAAGCAAAAATATATCAAATATGAGGTAAAAATATGTTGAATTATTCATCTATGAGGACCTATAAATTAAAAAATTTTATTATTAGTAGTTTAATAAAATGTTCAACTCAATTTCACGTAATAATTCAATATTATTCTCTTTTCCACTTTATTCTTAATTATTTAAAAAAATCCTTACTCATCATAATTACTAAAATACTCTTAACCATTAAAAGTCCTATTTTACCTTATTTATTTCTATTATAAAGATATCCTTCTTGGAAGTAAATTTCAATTTTACCCTTAACTTTTTGTATTTCCTATTTTGTCCCTTAATATAACTTAAATTTTCTAAAAGTTGTCATCCTCTTCACTCTTTCCTCGTCTCCTAGCTCCTCTTATTTTCTTATTTTTCAGCCACCTTTTTTCCATTTTTATCTTTTTTCATTACTTTAATTTATCATCTCAAACAATCACAACATACAATCCAACTATAAACTAGTATAAAATGACTAAAACTCACAATAAAAGGCATATAATTGTTGCTGAAATTTTACCTATGTGAAGTCTATTCTTCCTAAGAGATTTTGAGGTTATTAACTTCTACAATTTGTTGCAAATCAAACAAAATGAGGAAACATACGAGAGAAGTTTCACATGTAGGAGAAAAATGGTGGATATACACACTTACCAGCTGGAAATAATAGAGAGGAAAATGAGGAATATAAGTTGATTTTCGTTGGTGCGTAATTTTTTAGCTGTTAATTTCTATTTATACCCCTCTATTTAATAGTTTTATGGGCTAAGTTAGTTGTTAACGCTGGGCTTCTGGGATTTTCCTATTGTGGGCTTTACGGTTGCAGTTAAGGAAATCATTAGGGCTTGGGAGCTAAACTCGTTGAAAGTTCAGACAGAAACACCAGAATGAAGTAAGAAAGTAGCTCAAGCATCAATCTAACAAATTTTTTGGAGTTATTAATGCCAATCACAAACATTAAAAGTGAAGGGGTGATTACTTACTGGAATCTGTCGGGTTTGATCTTAGACTAAGCGTAGAGAAAGCAAGAGATTTAACTCCATCGTAGTGAATCAAAGTGAACACAAGCAATGGATATCGAAGCATCTGCTCTGGAACATAACCTGTAAAAGAGAAAGAATGAAGGCGTAAGCAGAAAGGAAGACTGAAGAGGAAAGGAGAGGACATGAAAATAAAACAAGAACATGCAATATCCTAGCTATCAAAGCAACTGCTCTGGAACATAGCACGCAAAGAGACATGAAAAAGAAGCTAGTAGAAATGAAGACTGAAGAGGAAGACGATTAAAGAAACTGATACAAACATGTTAATCCACGGTAAGAGTAGAATACTTGCCCGATAAGACTGAGTGAGTGAGGAATATTTTCAGCATAAAGTTTAATTTTGCAGTGGGAATTCCCCATGTGGTTTATCCAGGGGCTAGAAAATTATGAGAGAATGGGCCACTTTAAGGCAATTATGTAATTTGAACTCTTTAACAATCTAGTTTTTTTGGCATGTTTTTGTTAAAACTTTGTATGATGCGTTTTCTTTCTTTCTGTGTTACCAAATGGAAAATAGGCTGCACCTGAGAGCGGAAACTCGGTAGATCACAGATGCTGGAATTTTAGGCAACAGCACCATATCTTCTTCAAGCATCGTTGTGGCTACAAATCCCTGAAGCAATAATTGGACAGCCTAACCGAAGATCCGTGAATCTATAGAAGCAATGAAACGAGTGCAAAACAATGACTAATTTTGCCATGACTTCTCTCCAGAATCCTGTTAGCAGGTTTCTACCCAACTGCACCCAGGGAAACTTTTCAGCTTTTTTGTTTTAAACATGTTCTTAAACCTTGCAACATTTTCCCAACTACCAGCGCCGGCATATAATTGTGACATAAGCATCTTGTTTCCTGCATTCTTAGGCTCAAGCTCAGCCAACTGTCTAGCAGCTATCTCTGCAAGTCCTATATCCCCGTGACTCCTACATGCCCCTAGCAATGCTCCCCAGACGAAAAGATCAGGCTCAACTGGCATCATCTTGATCATATTGTACGCCTCAGAAAGTTTTCCCGCTTTCCCAAGAAGGTCCACCACGCATGCATAATGCTCCAATCTTGGAGCAATCTTGTACTTCTCTCGCATCATAAGAAACAAACTTTCCCCAAGTTCAACCAGTCCCGCATGCCCACAGGCAGTAAGGACAGCTGTGAAAGTTAAGTGATCAAGCTTGCTTTCTTCCGCCTTCTCCATCTGATTAAAAAGCTCAATTGCTTCATCACAGTACCCATGATTTGCAAACGCAAAAATCATAGAATTCCAGGTTACTGTGTTCCTCTCAGTCATTTTACAGAACAGCATCCTCGCTTCAGATATAAACCCACATTTTGCATACATGTCAACCAGAGCACTCCTAACATACAAGTTTTCTTCAGCTCTATTCATCACTGCGTACCCATGTATTTGCTTCCCAAGCCTTGCATTAGACATGGTTGCACACGCAGGTAAGAGACTACTTAAGGTTGCAGAAGTAGGAATCAATCCATTCCTTAACATTCGTTTAAATGTGTTGAAAGCAGTTTCATGACGAAAGTTCTGAACCATCCCTGATATAATCGAAGTCCAAGAAACTACATCAGCCTTCACATCGTTAACGCTCATCAGTTCAAACAGCTTTGTAGCCATCACTTCATCAGCATTTTTTGCAAATCCTGCAATCAAGATATTCCAAGTCACTATGTCAGGCTTCAGACCCAACATCTGAACTTTTTCTACTAGAACTAATCCTTTTCCCGCAAACCCAGTTCGAGCATAGCCCGAAACCATTGCGTTCATAGCCACCAAGTCTTTCTCCTCCATACCATCAAAAATCCACCTTGCCTTTTCAATTTCTCGGCATTTACAGTACATATCAATCAATGCACTAATAACAAAGGTATCCGTTTCAACCGAATGCTTCAGAACCACACCATGCAATGCCTTGCCAGTTCTTATATCAACCACATGGCCACAAGCTTTGAGGACACTGGGAATCACAAACTCGTTGGGTCGAAAACCCAATTCTATCATTTTGACAAAGCCATTCAAAGCTTCCTTATAAAGCCCACATCGAGAATAAACCCCAATAAGTTCAATCCAACGGCGGGAATTAGATTCAGGAATTCTGTCGAACAGCTTACGAGCATCAGATAACTGTTTAGTTTCAACATACAGAGCCATAAGCTTGTAAGTAAAATAAGTCAGACGAGCCCACCCATTAAGGATCAGATGGGCATGTAGCACTTTTCCTTGGAATAACGACTGATCACGAGCGTACGTCTCAATAAGCTTAGTATAAACTCTTGGTGATGATTGAACTGAACGGGTGACGAGTGTCGTAGGGGGGGATTTGAGGAAATTTGAGGCTATGGTAAGTTTATGCATTGCTTCAACAGTGAAAGAGGCAGCCAACAATTCTATAACCCCACGAGACAATTTGCTGTACTACTATGGCCATCGGCATGACTACATCAGCCCACGTATGTCAGCGTCCAACTTCACTAAGACGACTTAATACTGACGTACTTGTTATCTTTACTGCGATAAACGTGCTTGTTGGCAAAAAGAAAAAAGAAAATATAACACAATTTGGTTTAAAAATAAAAATTGCTGTTTGCAATTACTTTCCTCTCTCGGAGATTTAATATAAGAAACGGTTAATTTCAAGAAGTTCAGGAATGATCTCAAATAGATAATGGAGGCTCGCTAAAGATTGTGAGACGAAGATGAGTGTTCTAGTCTAGTCTAAAGGCAAAAACTAGATGGACTGCTGGACCAACACTGACACACACTGCTGCATTTGCCTTCCAGCTTCCTCAAATATTTCTGATTATTGCAGCGCCGTTCTTTTTTTCAATTATAATTTTGTTTCCGTGCTTCTCACAGTTTCAGCAATCAGTAGGTTCTAGCATTTTACAATTCATAGATTTTGGGTTGAATGCTTTCCATATAAAGTGATGACATTGGGGACAGTTAAATGCTTAAGAATCATGTCAAAAGTTGATCTATTTTCCAAACAAGAATTTTTCTACTCTGCACAATCGCCATTTAGTTCGCCACAAAGAATAGTTACCTTCCCTCTAAATTAATCAGTTTATGGTGAAGTTGGGATCTGTTTGTGTCGTGGTATAGTCATTACTTTGAAAGCAAAATTTGGCAAGACTATAGTGTAACCAATAATGTCCTTTGTTCCCTAAGGTTAACACAACTAGTTCACAAACTCGTCGAAGACTTGGAATCTACAGGAATACAATCATCCAAAGAAAAAGTGTTATCAAGTTAGCAAAAATGTCTATCTGGTTAGCGAATATCTTTGTCTCTGAAAGGAAGGTGTTAAATAATCAAATGTCGGAGAAGAATATGTAGGTGAAGCAAAAATTGTGGACTCAAATATGTAAAATGTTCATAACATTTCTAGGGAGCGTTTTTTATATAGGACAAATAGAAGAATTTTTAATTTAACTAGTAGCTAAAAGCACAAAATTAGAAAATATGGCTGACATTAGGCTTTTAGAATATCAAGTCTCAAGGTTAGATTTTCACTATACCTGAAATTTTAAGGTTTAATTGTTGGAAATTTAGGCTTAGGATTTTAGGATTTAATATGACTGAATATAGGCTTGAGACGGTTATAATGTAGGTTATGCTTGTCGGAATTCAGTAAACCACACAAAGAATGGATAGTAGGAAATTAGGAATCACTCATAGGGTTTAAGAATAAATCAAAGAAGAAAGCATCACATCTTTTAATTGAAAACTCAAGTTTATAAAAAAAAATCCATATTGCTTATTATTATTGAAGGGCTAAGTACACTCATATATATAGAGTTTTAGAACCCTAATTCTAGTGGGAAAGGGTTTCTAACAAATTTAAATCCTAGTCTAATAAAAGCTCTATTAGTCCTAAACAATATCATATCTAAAATAGAATAATATAATATTATTACTTCCTATTTAATAAGGAATATTAACACAGTCTAAATTTCGTCCCTTATCTTTAATTTTAGTTCAATTCTAATCATCATCCCACTAATTAAAGCTTGTGATTGATTAATCTTTCCTCTTTTATTTCTTTTATAGACTTTAAGTTCTTTTGCATCAATTCTCCTTTGCTTGTTTGAAGTCATCCTCGATGTAGAATGTAATAAATAATGATCATATAAATCTGGATTCAACTTCTAAAATTCCAACTATAAAATCTTAGTGTGGACAGAAATTAGTCTTCCTTTCCGCTTGACAAAAAATTGTTGATATCTTTCATGTCTTGTGGCTATAATTAGTTCATTTAGAACACCCTCCATTTCCTATTTAAGATAAGGAGTGGTTGGAAGTCTTACAGCTGCAACAGAGAAATTTCTCATCTTGTCCATGATAAACAGTTAAGTCTACAACATTAAGTGCCTGTTTGTTTTAACTTTTGTAGAATGAATAAGTACTTTTTTTACCGCAAAAGTTATTTTTAAGAAAAATGAATGTTTTGCTATAAAATCCAAAAGTACTTTTTTAATGGCTCAAATAATTAATGAGCCTATTTTTTAGTTCTCTTTATCCTAATGTTTTTATACATGATTTTCATAATACTTATAAACACATCTTCACGCTTATTTTTGAGATTTATAAAATATTATCTGACTTTTTTATATGTTTTAATATTTATTTTTGATATTAGTTTTACTTATATTATAATCTGCATAAAAAATTTGGTTAGATATATTTTTATTTATGTTTCATATGGTTTAAAAT
>JANITW010000234.1:31879384-31896880 GCA_027564335.1 Erythroxylum williamsii | reverse complement strand
AACCTCTCACTCTCTTCTCTCTTTTCTTGTTCTTTTCTTCTAATTTTCGTGCTCCTCTCTCCCTTAAAAACAAGCCTCCACTTTTTATTTACAATCTTGTCATTAATGAGTAAAAAATGACCCTTATACCCTTCCTTATAAGCCTTGTAACTTAGAAGCTTAAGTAGCTTGCCAATTTTGCCCCTCATACAATCTTACCACCTTAATTCAATTTAATCCATGTCACATGGTCTTGCTCAAATTAAGATGCTAATTAATTCCACAAAAATAACATAAATAATCTATCAATGCCTCAAAATTCATTTAAGTCGTAATTACCTCTTTCCAAAAATCAAAACCTTATTCTAATCATGCAATTGAAGGAATTTGGTAACACTTCCTTCAAGAAAAATGTTCCTCATTGTCTTAATTTTCTAATGACATCAAAAGCATTCAATTTGGTTCCATAGTCTAAAATTTATACACCAACTATTTTCGGACTATTCATATCCGAAATAATATTCTACGCTCAACTCCCAACCGAAAATTGACATTCTTAGAGACCAAATAAAAACTTGATTTCATCAGACAGATTGTAGCCTTATCTCTCTACTTTAATCCAAATAAAAAATCATCTCATTTGGATAACTAGAGCAAAAGTTATGGCTAAAACACTGAAGCATACTCAATGAACATATACATTTTCCATCTTTAACTTCTAACATATCACATATAACCCATCTTCTGTCTAAACTATCTTTTCTATTTCATTTCAAGTTCAAGAATTTTTCTTTTTTCTACACATGAATAATCGCCAACAATTTCCCATTTAATAGAAAGGTTCGGGGTCTAATCTTTTTGGTATCCCCTCAGCAGTTTCCAATTATATGTTAATTGAATTTCAAACTTTTTTAACTTGATGGTTGCATTAAGCTTCATGATTGGCAAGACTTCCAGGAGAGACTTCTTGTGATTTGTCTCAACAAAAACTTGAGCATAACACACCTTCTCCAGCTTAGCAGTGGCTGAATCAAATGCCACCAGTTATCTAACAACAATAGCTAAAAAACTCAATTCATCCAATGGCCAATACTCCAGAGGTACGTTGTAGAAATTGACCCACAATGAAATGGTTTCAATGTTGTTGTTTTTATCGAACTTTAGAACAAGAATTTATTTCTGTACAAACATTGGCTAACCATCCACATGCCAAGGGTGTTGTTAAGCTTGCCTTTGGTTAAAAATAAGTTAAGAATAGCTAATCTTAAAGAATATGCATTCCGTAAATTTGAGGAATAGGCAATACCGTTCTCCACCTATTTTTTGTATTCCATGAAAATGTATTCTTTGTAAGACATCTTTATCCTTCCACGTCTTCACTTCTCGAACCTCCCTCCCAAAGCTTTTTCTTCTCTTCTCCAGATTCACGGTTCAAGTCACGCTTGAAGTCTTCTTTTGTTCTCGCCTCCGCATCGCTTAAGTCAAATGCGTCTCTCACTTTGAAATGGCCTGCAAATCGTTACTATATCAGACCTCTCCGTTAGCTTGTCAGCGAACAACTTCTTTAGGGATGGTTAAGAGCAAGTTTGGCGTTGGTATTATAAGGGGGTGTAGCAGCGGTAGCATTAGTAAGTCTTGGATTGGTGTCAGCATCTTATTCCCCGACATCGCATTCGTAGTCCCCACCGACGATATGTATGGGAACAAGTAGGTTATTAGCATCACTCCTCGCCTCTACAACTATATTCTTTCCAACGTTCGAGAGCCTCTGGTACTCGTTGCTCTGCCTCTGCAAACCCATTTTTTCTTTTTGGTCAATTAATTTGTTTATGGGTTTTTGTATGGCATATTTTGCGGTAACTTTGATAGGAGACGGCTGGTATGCGTGGCAGTCAGATGTAGGTATTCATTTATTTGGGTGTCAGTCAGTTCAGTAAATTGTGGTTTGGATAATGACAAGTTGGTTAATTCTGGGTTATCTAGGATATAGGTTTCTCCCGATCAAACACAATTGCTTGCGATGCTTGAGTAGGTTCTTGGTGCTTAATGCTGCATTGAACTTGGTGTTTATACAGTAAGCATACATGAGAGGATTTTTGTTGTGTTAATTTAGGGAATAGAGAGGCACTTGATGAGAAAGCTAATTAATTATGTTAGAATGATATGATTTGATTCAATGTTAGCTAATTAATTATGTTAGAATGATAAGATTTGATTCAATGTTGTTCTGTTGTTTAGGGTCACTCGTCGTTGGTTGTTGCTTTAGCATTACCAGAATCAAATTGTTTAGTTGCATGTAAAAGAGATGTAAAAGTTCTCCGGGTTGCTAAAAGCTATTACCAACGAGCTGGTGTTTCTCATAAGGTCTTACATTTCCCTTCTTTGATAAACTTTATTACGTTAGATATCTAAGCATGGTCACCGAAGTAGTAAACACTTGCCTTTGAGATTGAACAGCTAGCCTACCGTTTTTTGGGAATTGTGGAGATATCATCACAAAACTTTGCAATTTTATACGTGTTTGCTGCCTTTACAGAAATGCTCATAATGTTGGAATATTTCTAAAAGTAGGTCAAAATGAAAACTGGAATGGCAGCAAATTTTCTAAAATCAATGATTATGGATGGTGAAGCTTATTGTTATTCTCTTCAATAGAATTTAGATCTCTGATTCTCTCCACTAGTTTCTTCAAAAACCAATGTCCTCTTTCTTTGAAACTAAAATTTTCTCATACTTTGTACAGCTATGATTTTGTATTTGTTGATGCTGAAAAGAGAATGAATCAGGAATACTTCGAGCTGCTGTTACAATTGGTGAGACAAAACATAATGTTAGATAGGATAGTTTATTTCCACTTTCCTTGGATACATTGTCAAATTTTTTTGTCCTTACTTTTTAATGAAAATCATCAGTTGCCTTGCAGGTGAGTACTGGTGGTGTCATTGCAATAGACAATGTCCTTTGGCATGGAAAAGTTGCTGACCCCTTGGTACGCATGTTTACTGTCACTTGTAAGATGTTGACCTAATATACATTGTTGGCTAATGTCATCTTTTGAACAGGTTAATGATGCCAAGATTGTCAGCATCAGGAACTTCAATAAGAACCTAATGGAGAATGAACGTGTAAGCATTAGTATGGTAGGTACCAAAACATTTTGTGTTGTCTTGTGAAAATCATGTATTGCTTTTCTTGGCATTGATAACCTTAGGTACCTATTGGTGACGACATGACAATCTGCCGCAAAAGATGATCTGATCTGCTACTCAATTCCTTCACAGCTGAGATTTATCTCCTAGAAGCAAAGGGCATAAATATTTAAAGTTAAGTGAAGAAGTCAAATGAGGTATTATATTTGATTATGTAGTGCCATTGGTAGGAAGTTGAATCTTGAGGTGGTATTGTTATCGGCGAAACTAAAACTCACTTTGTCGACGACCAACGACATTTGTTGTTCTCTAAGACAATATGGGCTGTTTCTTTTTTGTTTGTTCGATATGTAATTTGTTGTATTATACTGGGGAATTGTCCTAATGAAATAAGATTCATGATGTTTTGGGATCCAGTTGTTCATTATCAGAGTATATGAAGTGGGCGACTTCCTCAATGCTCACGGAATAGATATTTACATTTTGTAGCATTTTAGAAGATGACACAACTTTTTTGTTTATGGTTTTAGATTTTGGGCTGTTAAAACAATAAAAATTGATTGAAGCACGGGAGGAAACACTTTGGTTTACACCCCATTTGCCATTTTCCACCTTCAACCCCAAAGGTGTGATATTTCATTCGGCGGGCATAATACTTTAGTTCTACTAATTCTACTACTTCTATTACTACTACTACTAATAATAATCAAATTAAAAATAATTGATAAAATTAATAATAACAAAAATAATAATAAGTAGAAAATTTATAATAATAATTAATGAGAATAAGAATAATTAATAATAATAATAACAATTATTAATAATTAATAATAAAAAATAATTAATTTCATATAATAAAATTAATAATTAATAAAATAATAATAATAATAAGTAGAAAATTAATAATAATAATGATGATGATTATGATGATAATAATAATAATAATAATAACAAGAAGAAGAAGAAGAAGAAAATTAATAATAATAAGAAAAAGAAGAAAAAGAAGAAAGATATTTTGATCTTTTTGTTACTTATTCCTTTCTTATTCTAAGTTTATATTTTCAAACCAAACATTGAAATAAAAATTCTTTATCTATTCCATTCTTTAAACTCAATAAAGTAATACTCATTTTATTCTATTCCTAAGAATACCTATTATATTCCTTGAACCAAACATGCAGTAATAAAAATGCATCATCCTCAGTTAACAGAATTCTCTTTAGCCCCTTACCATTCCACCTACTTTGAGCTCATATTTGCATGAACGGATAAGTTGGACGTTTATTTAGGGGGATAAAAACAATGAATGTGCTCTTCTAGATTTTAGCTCCTTCTTGATGGAATTTAATTGGAGGATAAACAACACCATCAATCAAGGTAGACGAGCAGTGTTTAGGCTTAACAATGGAAGATTCAGCAGACAGAACCTTACTCCAAGTTTTCTCAACCTCACATGAAGATGAGTTTTGTTTGGAAAACTCCCTTGCATTGCTAACAGCTAACGACCTTTTGATAGAGGAGAAATGGTTCAGCCTTGCTTCTAAGAGAGTAGAGTCTCCCTCAGAGGTAGCCATAAACCTTCCTAAAGCAGAAAATACCTAAAGAAAGCACGGGAAAACGCCCAGAAATTTGCTTCAAAGTTATTGTTCACCCCTATATTATTGTTTATCCATGAGAGAGGGTTCATGATTGATTTTTAATTAACAGCTTATAACATCATAATATAGCGAAAAGGAAATTTATTGAGAAAAAGCCAAGTAATTATAAGAAACCATCTCAAATTCCATTACCTTTAACATCCTCTTTTTTACTTTGCATTATGTTAGCCAATTCTTCTTCAAAAATCACACTCAACATTCACACAATAGTATACAAAATTATCTACTAAATATTTACTCCTTTTTCTATTTAATTCAATGACCATGCTAATCTAAACACATTTTATCTACTCTACCTTCTCAAATGTAGAAAATCATCCAAAGTCTAAATAATTTAAGCAAAATCGCCTCTGTTTGTTTGCTAATGAATTAACTTCAAGTTGTGTGAATATATCTTGTAGCATCCAGTTGATTGGCCTAATGCTTCAAAATCCAATTGCTCAAATCTGAATACAAAATTTCTCTTATAAACAGCAGCCACTTAGCAAATACTTCGAAATTTACCGCCCAATATGTTTGAGAACAAGAGAATCAAATGAGTAAAAGGCCACTAATATCGTGATAAAACTGTAGCTATAATCCTTGATTACTGCTCCAACTAATCTAAGTAACAGCCAGTAAGTGAAATCAATTAAAGGATGGCACTGCTACTAAGAAAGTTCAGTTTTCCATCATGTCCAACAATTCCCAGTTACATTAACTGAATTATTACTCGACAGAAAAAACTATCTTGCAATGCAGTTTTGGGTTGCAATCCATGTGACCAAAGTATCATTCTATATATCCAAGAGAAAAAATGTCGTTCTCCAACAATCCTGGCAGGTACAGGGACAAATATGGTGTATGATCAGATTAAAGTCAAAACCTTGCCACTTATGGGAAATTCAAAATGGTAATAAGAGAAGGAACAGTGTGATTGTAAGAAGCAAAAGACTTACAGAATTAAGCACGACTTATCACCCAAGAACTAAGCCAATAAACCAATCAAGTGTGAAGATAATTGGCAGCCATCATCAGTTCAAGAGTCAATTCAGGTTCAATTGGGAATTCAGTCTCCTTTCCACTAGAATAAGAGCACAAATATCCCAAGTCAATATGGTACAGGCACAGAAAAGAGATTTAATTGTTTTGGCCAAATGCCAGCTTTTACACAGGTTTCTTCAACTAGTGTCAACAGGCAAAAATAGCATAATTAATGCTTGTTAAGAACGCTAATCAGTACTTTAAAATGATGAGAGGTAATGAAGCCCTAAAGCTTTCTAATGTATCTAAAAAATTGAAGCTCTAATATTTGAACTATTTGACCATAATTTTATTTGGTATTACTAATCATTTATTAATAATGAACTTCTATAAGTCCAAAATGTAAAACATACAAGATGAACAACTCAAGGATGGGTTCCTTTTAATCTCTGGCAATTTCACTATCACAATTTGTTGTTAGCCACACAAATAAATACAGTATTCAATTTTTTGGATAAAATGAAACACCAAAAGGGTGCAAGAAAATGAATTTGGGAAGAAACATAGGAAGTTTTTAAGTATACCCACTACAAACATCTGTATTTCCATAGCAAAATTTAATATGGAGCAAAATACAAATTTGCTTAATAAATAATACAATGAAAACCAAAATCTAGAATAATAATTAATAAACCAAAGTTTCACATCCAAAAAAATTGGAAATGTCAGATAAATTATTACTTTAGTACATAATTGACTGCTTAGAAGCGTCCCTACAACCTTTCGCGTACCTACAAATCAATACATGATTTGTTGCAGTTCTTTCTGTTTTTTTTTTTTGGCCAAAAATATTCCATAAATAATTATTCCTACTCTCCAAATCTATCCATATTAAAGTCCCATCTCACAAAGAGTGCATCTAGCAGTGAACATTTGCAATTATCAGTAATAAATCAAATTTACCCAACTAAAAACTTCTGTTCTCATGGAAGAGGAAAGAAAAGTTGAAGACTGAATACTATGTGCTTAACTTATAAAAGGCCAGTCGGTTTATCTATTCAAACACTGACTTAAATCTCCATTACTTCACATTGATAAAGATGGCTTTGTTAGACTTTACATTCATATATCTATATTTGTTCCAAACAATCGACCAACACTTACACGGATCCAATTTATTGCCACATCAACCCTAGATACTCACTCCTAATCACAATGAGCAGATCAATAAATCCTGGGGAAAATATAGAATAGGAATAACTTCAAACTTGACCTGTATGGAGTACTACATAAGTCACCAAGTTGGGGAAATAAATAACCATGCCAATAGTTCAAAAAATTGATGTGAAAACAACAACAAATAGCATAAGGAAGATAAGGAAAAGGAGCTGAACTTGGCATACTGAAGAGACCAGTAGAAGTACTGGCATATCTTCTCTAGTATGGTAGTGCTAATTTCAGGGAAAGTCACCTCTCTGTGCTCTGTCTCCGAAAAACCTCCTGTCATAAACCACAATCCCCAAAAGTAAGAAAATCAAAACAAAAGGGCCTTCAGCTTAAAACCAAAGGCTTTGAACATAATACTGGGATGACTAAAGTTAGAACCCATATACTTAAAACATCAAATTACAGAAACCACGAAACTGCGGTAAGCCTTTATTTCGAATTTCTATTTGCCACAGAGACGGAAAATCCCGTTCCGTCCAAATAAAACTGAAAGAGAAAGTACCAACCAACCGATCGATCAAAAACAAAAAGACCCAAATGAGTTCAGAGAGAAAAGGATGGATTAATGGACACCTGGAGAAGTTAGCATGTTACGAATGGTCTGCGAAACCATGGCTGCCTCCTTGTCGATCACGAATTCGAACCCCTCTGCGCTTATCAGCTTCACTGTGTCTTCCTTTCTCATTTCTTCTTCACGTAAATTGAGGGAAGATTGACACCAGAATTCTTCAACTTCCTATTTTCCTCTTTCAGAGGTCAAATGCGTAATGCGCTTACTGCTGATTAGATTCGGCTTCGCGTGTGTTTTGCACGCGCTGAAGATTGGTGGTTAGAGATGTCAATAAGCTGAGTCAGGCCTAAGATGTTCCTAGCCCGGCCCGGGCCACCTTAGCTTGTGACTCGACAGGTCAGGATAGACCATCACATGACTGGCTACTAGTAGGTCGAGTCAACCTAACTCATCATTTTTTTTTAGGAAAATATGTCAAAAACAACTTCTCCAACTTATCATATATATTTTTAAAAAAACGATAAAAACTAATGTTGTTTTTGAACTAACGGTCCAGGCTGTAGCCCTGTTAGGCTAATTATGGTTAGGTCATAGCTCGGTCAATTTGGGTCAAAATTAGGTTGAGCTAAGTTGGGCTCTTTTTGTCATCCTTACCGGTGATCCTAGCCGTTCTTCACTTATTTACTCAGTTATCGAGTTATAATTTAAAGCAAAAAGAAATAATCAACAGGATTTGAGATTTTATGGTTTTAATTATTTTTCTTTCTTATTCTTTTTGTCCAATTTGATTGTTGAAACCAAAATAAAATGCAGTTCAAGATTCCCATATCCTTTTTAGAATTAAATTTCTATTTATTGGCATATATGATTGGTTATCTGCCTATGACAATAATCCATATTCAAATTTAAATATTAGGATAAAGAAACTGTTGTTAGTTACTATGGGATAAAACATCTTAGCCCAATCATTCATATCTTCTTAACTGCTTTTTGCTTAATAAGTATGTACAAAGCGTACTTGAAATAAAATTATTGGGTGACTGACTAGAAAACAAAGTCTGAAAAGTGACTGAGTGATAGGTTATTGGATAATCACGATCTTTCATTTTTGATTTGGCAAAGACTCTTGAATAAGTGGAATCAAGTTGAACCTCTTGTAGATTCAACATATTGTGAGTCAGGAATATCGTAAAAGAATCATCCATTTATTTCTTTCACTGTTTACAGTAAGTTTCTATGCAAACCTTCATTGGTATCAGAGCCTAATCACGATTCTTCTCACGTTTCTCGGTGAATCTAGATATGTTATGCATGATCTCATTAGTTCTTATGCATGACGATGAATAACGTATCATATTTGGCTTAAGTATGTATATCTATAGTGAACCAATGTTTGAAGGAATTATTTGACAAATTGTTTTTGTTAATTAATATATGAAAGTGGATCTTATTAGAAAGTAGAATTCATGAGGATTCTAATGGTATATTACATGTGTAAACTAGATATACAAAATGTGAGATATACCTTCTTAATGTATATCTATAGTGAACCAAAGTTTGAAGGAATTATTTGACAAATTATTTTTGTTAATTAATATATGAAAGTAGATCTTATGAAAAATATGTTATAGGAGCCAATGTTCAATTTCTTGGTAAAGAATGGATATTTTTTTAAGAAAGAAAACAACATGTTTTATTAACATGTGATGCTCATTTTTGTTGATGTTATGTTAATGTTTACAAAAATAATAATTTTGAGCATAACAAATTTGTGGGAGTTTTAAACGTTAAATTACGTCTATGCCAAAATTTAATTATTGGTTTGTTTATGTATTTCTCATTTTCATGAAATTGCATGAAAATTGAAATAAATACTATATATGAAAATTCCATAAAATTGTAAAAAGTATTCTTAGTATTTTTGAATATTTTCTTAAGATTATTCTTCTTTTTCTCTTTTTTCATTAATTTATTTGTTTAAAAAAGGAAGTCAAAAAAAGAAAAATATAGAGGAGAGATAATTACTACAACCATACTCATTCCTAATGTAGTAGTCAACTATATGCTATGACCTCCCTCCCCCCAACACTTATTCAACAATTACTTCCAAAACCGAGGAATACCATTTCAAATGCTCAACTTGCCTTACAACAGATGCAACAAAGAGGATAAATAACTAAGGCAAATGTTCATATTTTGGGTTCAAAGAAAGAAAAGGTTTTATATTAAGTTCAAAGGGACTCACTAAGGGTAACATTATGGTGGCTTTTAAAGCAAAATGGGTAAATCCTAATCGGTTTCATCATTTCAATGTTTGCATAAGATTATATGATCTCAACTAGTATTTGCAAGGAAGTTCTAGAGTTCTTTAATCATTAAAGAACACTCTTAGCAAAGAATACTTGAATTTGGTATTGAATATTTCAAAAGGGCTCAAATTCTTACCAAAGAAATGTGACATTCATCTATCACAACAAGCTAATGTCCTTTTAATCAAAATAAAAGTTAATAAGTCTAACTATGCAAGTATACTCATTCGCTCATATTATGCATGTCTAATCTTGATCGAGTTTATGTCATGACCATGCATCTCTAACTATTAAATGGGGAAAACAAACGCACAACACAATTAATAAATAATTCTCCCCCCCACACTTAAATATCACATTATTCCTAATGTGATTAAAAAAAACACAAAATAACATGAACAATGACAAGGATTAAAATTAAAAGTCATTAAACTGAAAAGCAGTAAAAATAATAAGAAGAATAAGGATATAAATATGATACAAAAATCTAGGTGGTGGTGATGTTGATGCAGCGTGAAGCATGGCATACTACATTAAGGACTAGAGAATAACTGCGAGGATGACAAATACAAGAGATTGAAAAGTAGGCCTACAAACAACCAATTGAAAAGCAAAATAGAGATTATATGGGTTGCCTCCCATTTAGCGCTTCTTTAATGTCTTTTAGCTGAACACCTTAATAGTTATGCTCAAGGTGGATCGCTTAAAGTGATTGATTCCACGACTTTTTTTTCTTTATTGAGATTCTTCTCTAAGAATCTACCAAACATTTCCTCATTTGCATCGACTAGCAATTGGCAGCATTCATCACTCTCTTTGACCAGGTCTAACTGCTTTTCTTCTTCTTACTGCAAGGCTAAATCACAATATGTAATATTAATTTTATCAGCAAAAGAACAATCTTCATAAACAGTTATAGGAATAGATTCAATATTAAAGAACGGGAATTCTACTGTTTCTCCCAATATAGTCATGCTCAGTTTCCCGTTCTTCTCATCAATCAAGATATTAGTAGTGGATATAAAAGGCCTACCTAGGATGTTGGGCCTTAAATTTTTTATTATTTTATTAAGCATGATCTGAATAAACTTTGTGGTTTTGCTAGATAAATCATTTTATTTGGAGTTTAATTATTATGTTAAAGTTAGGAGAATTTACTACATAGATTGATGGAAGTAAAGTATTAATGTTATAAGAATGTATCAAGGGTAAAATTGGCAAGTCACTTAAGGTTAAAAGTCATAAGGCTTTTATTAGAGGGCAAAAGGGACATCTTACAACCATTAAGAGTATAAATTAGAAGAAGAAAAATTGTAAGAAGGGAGAAAGAAAGAAAGTGTCGTGGAAGGAGAGGAGAAAGAAGAGAAAAGCTAGGGTTTGTGAAGATCTTGAAGAGTTTGAAGATTTTGAAGCTTCAACAAGTAAGTTATGCTTTAAATTTCATGGGTATGGTTAAATGAAACTCAAATGAAGTTGATTATATGTGGGAATTTGTTGATGAATGATAGAGGCAAATGTTTTCTTTTTGGGTTAATGATCAATGGATTATGATATATTTGTAAATGATATTGGGTTGAAATGAGGTTGAAAATGGAGTAGAAGAGATGGTTTAGGGTTAAAATAGGTTATATGTGAAAGGTGGGAAGTAAAAAGATGAAAAATGTCGTAAAACATGTTCTCGAAGTGGGTTTATGGACAAGTTCGCCGTAGCGAACTCAACTTTCCCGCACAGAACATACTTCAGTATTTTAGGCATAACTTTTTATGTAGTTATTCATATGGAGTAATTTTTGATTTGGAGTAAACTAGCGACATAGGGATACAAGTTGTTTGAAGAAATTAAGTCTCAATTCAGTCTCTAAGAATTTCAATTTTTAGATGGAAGTTGAGCATAGAATACTATTTTAGCATAAGAACAATTCGAAAATATTTGGAGTATAACTTTTAGAGTACTAAACCAAATTGAATGATTTTGATTTCAATAGAAACTTAAGACACGGAGTCAAATTTTTATAGAAGGAGGTGTTAACAAATTTTGTCATTTACCTGATCTAAATGATCATGTAAAATTGACCCGGTCTTTTGGAAGAGTTTGAGTATTTAGAATTTATCTTACTGATATGCCATATAATGAGCCCTCAAATTGTGTTCCTAGTGAATAGGAATTTTTGTCATTGATAAAAGGGAATCAAGGAAGACAAGAGGATCAAAAGGAGAGGCATCTTTGACCAAGGTTTAAGAAAGGATTTTTAAGGTGGGTACATGCTTATAATAGAGTAAATAAGTAACTAAATGTTTTCTTTGAATCAAGAAAGTTTAATGATTTCAATTACATCATAAGTGTTACATCTATTACTTCTTGAATGAATTGAGAAATTGTTATATGTTTGCTACATAAATTGTGTTGATGATTTTTGAAAAGATTTTGAATATGATTCTTTTTGAAAGGATGCAAGTTTATGAAATTAGGCTTTCAAAAGTGGTTTTCAAAATGTCTCATGTGCATGAAAAACAAGTTTCCAAAATGTGCCATTTGGGCAAACTGTTTTCGATTCATGAATTACATGTTATGTGGATTTGGTGTAGTCCATTCAAGAATGTCACGTACACATTGACCAAGTAAAGGCTTCTTCCACCTGCCCACTAGTGGCAAGGAGCTCCTTCATGGACTCCCTCATGTTTATGTCTATGCAAGACAACTACGTGGGATTGCGTTAGTACGCCAAGTTTTACGACTACATAGGACCATTATGTGAAAATGTGTAGTCCGTCATGTTTATGGATCTACCCAAACTATTCTAATATGCGTATGTGCTTATGAAGTGTTAAAGAATTTTGATGCATACATGATATGTAACTTGTGAATTAGAATTTAAGAACAATACGTTTTATAAATTCAATTAGACTTTGTATTGACAAATGAACATTTGAAAAGTTTTGCTTATTTTTACGTTATAAACTGTTACCCACGAGCTTTCAAGCTCACCTCCCATTCCTCCCCATCTTTACGTTATGAGCAAGAGATCAAGTGATCAAGAGCATAAAGGCATTTGACAATTACAAGATAATTATCTTTTGTACTGAGTTAGTTTGATTTTTGAGTAGCTTTAGCAACATATCAAACATGAGCATCCGCGTGTATTTTGTATAAAGCGAATGATGTGATGTTTATATATGATTAAGGTTTTGTAAAACTCCTTCTTTTAAGGTTAATGAAATATGAAATTGCATATGGATGAGGTTGAGCTAAAATTAGATATATTTGAGGAAGTTATCATTTTGAGATTGATCTTTTTGATTACGAATTGTTGTATCAGATAAGTGAGATTTTATGGAACGGAAAGATAGGAAATTATGAAGAATGAGAATTAGTTGTAAGTAATGAATTAAATGGGTAGAGATTAGAGAGTGTAAAGAAATAATATTGGTAGTTGAATGGTTATGAAATGATGTCGCATTAAAGGAAGTGAATTTGGCACATTTAAGAGTGAGGGTAAGGTTAGGGAAAACGTAAGGTTATTTCGGTGTGATTTTGGCTTTCAATGGCGACTTCGCCATGATGAACTTTACCCGAAGGGTCGTCTAGCTAAATCCCATTTGTTCATCATGACGAAACCATAGTTTGTCCCGACTTTTGGAGAAATTCGACAGGTACATTATGATTGGGAGCATGACCATAAGAATTGTTTATCGTATATCAATTGATCAAATAGGGAAAATTTTTAGGATGTTATGAGAATGAAGTTGAACCAATGATGGTTAAGGAGATTTTATTGGCATACGCTCACGCTTTATAGTTCCGTAGTTGGGCTTAGAAAATGGGGTCTAACATAGGAGTACGGTGTGCTCCTTCCCTTTCTCTTTAACCTCTCCTATGTCTAGGACAACAAAGTTTACAGGAATAAGCAATCCTTCAACCTTCACTAACAAATCCTCCATTATTCCTTTCATATAACAAATTGAATTATCAGCTAATTGCAAACACATATTTGTAGGTCTTAACTATCCTAGATCTAATTTATCATAAATAGATTAAGGCATAGGGTTTATACTTGACCTAAGGTCAAGCATACCCTTAACCTCATCACCATTACCTATTTATACTTGCACAAGAAAACTCCTTGGGTCTTTTAATTTGTGGAGGAATTGTTACTAAAGCACTACACTTGCAACTTCTAAAACTATCACCTTCTTGTTTAACTTAAACTTCCATTTTTTGGTGCTTGGTTCCTTAAAGAACTTTACATATGGTGAAACGTTCTTAATCACACCTAACAAAGGAAGATTAATATTAACTTTGGAAAAAATGTTATATAAATCAGAAAATTGCTTATCTTGTTTCAAATCCTTAAGGCGACTTGGATATGGGATTGGTGGTCTATAAGATTAGTTGCCTTATACAATCTTAGTCCTTCCTTATAGTCAATTGCATGCCCTAATTTTTCACCTTTCTGAATGTGACTTGAAAATTTTTCATGCCTATTACTTTTTTTCATTCTACTCACCTTTTTTATTTTGTAAGGCTCTCCTCATTTTGATTAGCTGCACCAGATAAATTAGAAGGGATCTCAACATGATTATCAATCATCTTACCACTTCTTAAGATAGTAACTACTTAGCCTTAATTGGGTTGACTGAGCAACTTCTCTTTTTGATTGTTATGCATTTGAGTTGAGAGTTGCCTTACTTGAGTCTCAATCCTCCTTATAGATGCTTCCAAGGAGTTAAATCTCTTATTGTTCGTTTCTTGATTTTGATTTGTTACCTAAATAAACACATTCAAAAATTCCTCCAAAGAAGGCTGGCTCGATGGATTCTAATTTGAGGATTGCGCCTAAAACTAGTTTTTCGTTTGAAAATTATAATATTGGGGTCGGGATTGTACTGGTGGATGGTTGGTATTCCATAAAAATTGGGGTGGTTTCTCCAACCAGGATTGTAGGTGTTTGAATATGGATCATTTCGCACCCTTGGTTGAAAACCATCAAGTGAGTTCACTTGTTCTTCCACACCTGCAAAAGATCTAAACGAGTACAAACAAACATTAGCTCCATGAGCATAAGTTCCACATATACCATATACCTCTTGATTTAGAACGTTTTAGGGTAGTTTTATAGATAGCATTTTTACATTCTTTGTCATCTCAGCTAATTGTATAGCCATTTATTGATTTAAATGCACTTCATAAACTCCATCTCTTTTATCTCTCACAAATTTTTTTTAAGAATTTGCCCCTAATATTTTGAAGATTTCATACGTTTATTTAATAATCTTCTCTCCCACAACTCCTCCTGCAGCATTGTCCACTGTCTACTGACATTAATGGATCAATCCATCATAAAAGAACTAGTTTTGCATGTGAAGTGGAAAATGATGGTGTGGATATTGTATTAGCAGTGAAGCAATCCCACACCTCATAGAATGACTCTCCCTCCATTTGAGTGAAGGTAGTTATCTTTGTCTGCAACTCAGAAGTCTTATGATGGAATAGAATTTTCCCATGAATTTGTTGTACACTTCCTCCTATTTAGTCAATGAATCAGATAGAGGGTCATCAACCATGCCTTGTCCTGATCCTTCAATATGTATGGGAAGCATCTCATCCTAAGTTGATCTTCATTTAGACCATCCAAAGGGAATGTCTAGTGAGTGGTGTAGAATTCCTGAATGAAGTTTAAAGGCTCTTTATTAAGAACCCCATAGAAAGATGGCAACATGTTGTAATGGATGCTCTTCAATTCATAGTTTCTAGCTACCTCTTCCAAACATATGCATGAAGTGGCATTACTAATTACTGATTTGGCATACTCTTTCATTACTGGCCACCTTTCACCCATCCCTTAATCTTCAAGCTTAGGTTCCTTGAGATTGTCTTCAAAGTCCCTTTGAGGTTCTCTTATATGATGCACGTTATCAATAAAGGGAGCAAGTTCACCTTCCTGAAACCTCCTTCCTTGTATAAAAAAATAAAGACAACATCAAATTAATAATTAAAACTAATAAAACAACTCAATGAAATAATATAACAAAAATGTATGCATGAACAAACAAAACAATCAAAATTAAATTAAGTGCAAACACTAAACACCTTCCTAAAAATGGCACCAAAAACTTGTTATGCCTAAAATAAGTTCTAAAAATTACATAGGCTATCCTACTTGTAAGTATACAAGGTAGTTATAGTTGATTACCTAAGGTTGTCTCCTACGGAGGTAAAATTGGTTCACTTAAATTAACCTTGAACGAAAATAAAAATAGATGCAATCCTAAACATTCTATCCTGATTTGTTGAGTGAAGGCTTTAAAAAAATCACAAAATTAAACCAAATAGTAAATAGAATTAACTGGGAGAAAAAATAAATAGATTAATCGAATAGATTAACTGGGAGCAAAAGCTCTTGAGAATTAGTTTCACTAATTGAATCTTTTATGCATGACTAAGGGGAAATGATTGGGTAGTTGTCTTACTAAAATTAATAGTGAGGTTCTAAGATTAACTCAAATAAACTAAGCCTAACTTTCGTATTTGATAAGTTATCATCTGTTAGCCCCAAATTTTTTTTTAAAAAGTTAAGCCTGATTAGACTAATTAAGTAATTGAGTTAGCATTATTTGAGATGATAGAAATTAAATATGGCAACATTAAATAGCATATGACATTAAATGAGTAAGTAGCATAAATGAGATAGGTGGTGAATAAATGAAATTTAATATGTTGGTTGGTTAGTTAGGTTAAGATTAAATGCAATGGGCTTTAATGAGGTAGGAAAGAAAAGAGAAATGAGTTGGGCTTAAAAGAACAAATGGGCTTAAGTAGGTTAAAAGAAATAGAAGAAAGGAAGATGAAGGTGGAATAAGATGGGCTTGAGAAATTAATGGGCTTAAGTTATTAGTAGGAAAGTATAAGAAGGAAGGAAGAAGGAAAGAAGAGGGAATGAAGTGGACTTGGGCTTGGGCTTAAGTAAGTTTGTGAAGGAGTATAAAAGGAGGGAAATAAATGAGTTGTAGGGAAAAGAAGAGGAGAGTCACGAAATTAAGAGGAAAAGAGGGAGAAGTTTCGGCAAAGTGGAGAAAAGAAGAAGAAAAGAAGAGGAGCTTGCTTAGGTTTTGATTTTCCAAGAGATTCAAGAGGTTTTTGAAGAAAGTTCAAGAATTAAAAGTGGAAAGGAAGGCTAGAGCTTCATCTTGAACCAAGAAATCACTTGGTTAGCTAAAGATTCAAGGTAAGTCATAATTTTAAGAGTTGGTTTTTAGTTGGGTTTTTGGTTAGAAAGACTAAGAATGGAATGGGTATAGTGATTCTCAAGCTAATTTCATGAAAGAGGTTTTATAGAATTTCATTAGAATTTGTGTTGAGTTGGGTTTTTATTTTCTCTTGAAGAAGGACAAGAAGAAAGAGAAGAGCAAGAGGAGGAGCTCCATTTAGCAAGGAATTAGCAAGTTATAGGTGGGTTTCACTTTTATCTTTATGTTAGTAATGCTTTAAATACTATCTTAACGAAGGAAAATTAATGTTTTTCCAACTACCTTAGAATGAGCATTGATTGAATTTTGATTGTGTATAAATTGATGGATGATTGCCATTATGTGAGAAATTGATTAGTGCATGACATTGCTTGAAATTTGCCATGAATTAAATGAGCATGAATGTTAGTGACAGCATGAAATGTGCTTTAAGCATAATCAGCTTTATGGATGCA
>JANITW010000234.1:31743371-31759050 GCA_027564335.1 Erythroxylum williamsii | reverse complement strand
CAAGATGATTTCTTAAAAAGTTTTGAAATCTATCGTTTCTCCAAACTAAGCATGCTTTCTTTTTCCGATCCTACAAATAGTTCTATATATCCGTGAACAGAATGTGTTATCGCAATCCTATTAAATAGTCTTGTATAGCTAGAAACTTATGGGAGTCCGTAAAGGAGCTCCATGCTACTAGCGGGCAGGCAGGCAGGAGAAACCTTTGTTAAAATGCACTTGACTTATCTTAGGAGACTACCACAAGCCCACATAATCATGCATTTCACATTTTGTAAACATATTACCCAAAATGACACATTTCTGAAACTTATTTTTCATAACCATATCATCATTTCAAAAATCAATATTCTTTTAAAATCATTTCCATCACTCATTTCCTAAACTAATAACACAATTCATATACAAACATGTAGCATAACTTGAAGCATTTAAAAGCAACAAATGCATATAAATAAATTAGTTGAAAATCATTTATTTCTATTTCTTGAAAGAAAACATTAGTGGCTTATTTACTCTATTATAAACATGTACGCACTTTGATTGCTTATAAACTTGCTTAGGGATGTCTTTCCTCTTGCACCTCTTGCCTCTCTTGATCCCCTTCTTGATTTCCTTTAACAATAACAAAATCCCACTTCAATAAAAATTCTAATTTGAGAATCCTAAGAAAATACATTCACTAAAATTATCTTAGAGTACTCAAACCCATGCATTTCACAGGCTTCATGAACCAAAGCCCTTCCATAAATCCAAACCTTCGGGGTCAATTTTTTTATGATCATTCTGATTAAGTAAATAAAGAAATTGATAACACTTTCTTCTAAAAAAATGTTCCCATTGTATTAAGTTTCTAATGACACCAAAATCATTCAATTTGGCTCAAAAATATGAAAGTTATACCCCAAACCTTTTCAGACTATTGTTATACTGAAATAATATTTTATGATCAACTTCCATCCAAAAATTGAAATTCTTAAAGACTGAATTAAAGCTTAATTTCTTCAAAATATTTGTAACATTATGTCTCTAATTTACTTCAAATTAAAAATCACTCCATTTGGATAACTATATAAAATGTTATGCTCAAAATACAAACGCATGTTCAAGCTATGTTGGCGAACCAAAAAGTTGGCCGTGATGAACTTTGATTTCCTACAGGTTGGCTACGACGAACCTTAGAGTTGGCCTCGGCGAACCATAAGACTTCATTGAGGTGAAGATAAGTGTTCGTTGTACTGAACTTTGACAGAAACTCGACTTGTCCTCAAAATTTTCCCGATTCTAACTCTTTATTTACATCATGTTCACTCTCATTTTAATTCTAACTATCACCAAAACATGCTTGATTCATCAAATCAAAAAGATGCTTATACTTACTTGTTTAGCTTCAAAATTCTTCAAACCCTTCAAGATCTCCAAAAACCTTAACTTCTCTCTCTCCCTTCATCCACATTTTCTTCTCCTTCTAAATACAAGACAACAACTCTTATTCCACTTATACCCTAAATGAATGTGCAAAGTCCACTTTGCCCTTCCATTAAGTCTTATAACCTTATATGCTTATGTGACTTGCCAAAAATGCCCTTTATGCATTCTTACTACTTTAATTCAATTAACCTATGTCATATAATCTAACTAACATTAACATAATAATTAACTCCACAAAATAATCTCATAAAGACTTCATAATTAATTTAAATCATGCTTATTCTTCAAGAAAAAACTTCAAGGGCCAGCGTTTCTCCTCCTCTCAAAAGAATTTCATCATCAAAATTCTTATCTAACTGATCAAAAGGTAGGGTATGCTTCCTCTTATGCTCTTCCATTTCCCATTTAATTTCATCCCTCGAACAATTTCTTTCAAAAGACCCTAGTCAATAGACTCACTCGGTCTTTCAATCCCTCATTTGGTCATTCACTTTCTTAACTAATTCTTCATTATGTTTTAGATTACTCACAAATTTTTTTCCACTTCCTATGTCGATAACACCAATGTCATATCATATCAATATTCTTTAACATACTCTCATATATCACACTATCGGATATGTACTCATAATAACTGGTCGACATAACCTTGAGAAATTCTATATATATCACTATCATTTGTTTCGTTTTCCATACGTACATTCTTAATCAATTTAGAATTATAGACACACAACTATCTTGAAATTATGATCTCATATTCACTAACACAATCTTATATCAGATCATAACTCTTATCACAGTAATTAAACAATAATTTTAAATTCCAAGTTCAACCTTTTAATTCTAGTTTGCATAAAACACCTTAAATCTTGTCATTTTCGCCTTTGTGTCTATTTCTTCTCAATCAATTCATGAATATAATTTTACATCTATATCAATTCAAGTACATGCCCACAACAAAATTCTGTCACCAAATTCACTAACGTAACCATAAATGTTGAATTTGTGCCTAACATATTGGACTACATAATATCTCTTATTTCTAAATATTTACAAACTTTAATTTCCTCATATCACGAAATGCCCATGTAAGATGCTAAACCTAGCCTCTAATACCACAACATGTTAGGCCCCATTTTTGGAGTCCAACTCAGAGGTCATAAAAACGTGAGCTGAGTTTCCCTATAGGGTTATTCCAATAAAAATCACAATGTCTACAGTGGCAGACTTCGCCGAGGACAGTTGGGAAAAATTTCTTCACCGCGACGAAAATACAGAAGTAATTTCCAATGATCTTTCGGGACAAGTTCGTCATGGTGCAATTTTGACTTCATTGTGGCGAAGTCTCAAGGTTGTCAAAACACACCTAAGAGCCTTTCCAAAGGTCTCTACCTCTATCCAATCCTTACTTTCACTCTAAGTTGTCCCAAATTCACTTCCTCTAATGAAACATCATTTCATAACAATTCATCAACCAACATTATTTCATTAATTCCTCTAATCTCTACTCATTTAATTCATTACCTACAACTAATTCCCATCGTTCACAAAAATTCCATATTTCTTTTGCATAACATCTCTCTCTTATATATCAACAACTCATGTTCAAAATTCGTCATCTCAAATCGATAACTTCCTCAAATATACCTAATTTCAACTCAATCTTATCCATCTGCAAATTCATATTTCCACTCAACATCATCCATACATGATTTATAATTTATTAACATCAAAAGATAAGAGTTTTTACAAAGCTGTAATGACATTTCAAACCACAATACATCAATGTCTCAAAATCTCAAAATACATAAGATACTTGAACTAATAATACTTGAAATGTGACTAAAACCTCATGGTTATAAAATCTATCTTAAAATACAAAAATATGCAACTTGGAGAGATGCCTTGCCTCTCTTTCACTCTATCTCTTGCTCATCACCTAGAGATAGGATCCGAAGAAGGTGAGCTTAAAGCTTGTGGGTCAAAAATTTATAATCGAGAAATAAGTAAAAACCATTTTCAAAACTCATTGCTATTGCACATTTTCGTAACCATAGTAATTTTACAGTAAAAATCATCAAACACTTATTTCTCAAAATTCTTAATTTATCAAACAATTTATAAGTAATTAAATCATGTATGCATCAAACTTATTAACATATGATAAGCACATAAGCACATGAGAATGGTTTTGGTGGATCCAAAAATAAAACGTACTACATATTACTACATAATAGTCCTGTGTAGCCGTGAACTTTTGGGATTCCGTAAATGAGCTCCATGTCACTAGCAGGTAGGCGAGATAAGCCTTTGGTCAAAGTACACTTGACTTATCTTAAGGGACCACCACAAACCCACATAATTATGCATTTCACTTCTTGTAAACATATTACCCAAAACGGCACATTTTCGAAACTTGTTTTTCTTAACCATATTATCATTTAAAAAATCAATATTCTTTCAAAATCATTTCCATCATTCATTTCCTAAACCAATAATACAATTCATATATAAACATGTAGAACATTCTTAAAGTATTTAAAAAGCAACAAATGCACATAAATAAAGTAGTTGAAAATCATTTATTTCCATTTCTTAAAAGAAAACATTAGTGGCTTATTTACTCTATTATAAACATGTACCCACCTTGATTTCCTTGCTTATAAACTTGCTTAAGGATGCCTTTCCTCTCACTCCTCTTGCCTATCTTGATCACCTTCTTAATTTCCTTTAATAATAACAAAATCCCTCTTTAATAGGAATTCTAATTTGAGAACCCTCAGAAAATACATTGACTAAAATTATCTTAGAGTACTTAAATCCATGCATTTCCTAAGCTTCATGAACTAAAACCCTTTTATAAATCCAAACCTTCGGATCAATTTTTCCATGATCATTCTGATTAAGTAACTGAAGAAATTGATAACACTTTCTTCTAGAAAAAGTTCCCCATTGTCTTAAGTTTCTAATGACACAAAAATCATTCAATTTAGCTAAGAAATATGAAAGTTATACCGCAAAACATTTTGGACTATTCTTATACTAAAACAATATTATGTGCTCAAATTCCATCCAAAAATTGAAATTCTTAGAGACTGAATTGAAACTCAATTTCTTCAGACAATTTGTAGCACTATGTCTATAGTTTACTCCAAATAAAAAATCAATCTATTTAGATAACTATATAAAATGTTATGCTCAAAATACAAAAATATGTTCAAGCTATGTAGAAAAAACTTCACCACGGTGAAAGAAAAAGTTGGTCGTGGCGAACTTTGATTTCCTGTAGGTTGGCCGTGGCGAACCATGAGACTTTGTCGAGGTGAAGATAAGTGTTCACCGTGTCAAACTTTGACAGAAACTCGACTCATATTCCTAATTTTCCCGATTCTAACTCTTCATTTACATCATGTTCACTCTCATTTTACTTCTAGCTATCACCAAAACATGCTTGACTCATCAAATCAAAAAGAAAGATGCTTATACTTGTTTCGCTTGAAAATTCTTCAAACCCTTCAAGATCTCTAAAAACCCTAACTTCTCTCTCTCCCTTCGTCCACATTTTCTTCTCCTTCTAAATACAAGACAACAACTCTTCTTCCACTTATACCCTAAATGAATGTGCAAAGTCCACTTTGCCCTTCCATTAAGTCTTATAGACTTATATGCTTAAGTGACTTGCCAAAAATTTCCTTTATGCATTCTTACTTCTTTAATTCAATTAACCTATGTCATATAATCTTACTAACATTAACATAATAATTAACTCCACCAAGTAATCCCATAAAGACTTCCTAATGAATTTAAATCATGCTTATTCATCAGGAAAAAATTCTGGGACCAACATTTCTCTTCCTCTTAAATGAATTTCGTCCTCGAAATTCTTATCTGACTGATCAAGAGGCAGGGGTATGCTTCCTCTTTCGCTCTTCCATTTCCCATTTAATTTCATCCCTCAAATAATTTCTTTCAAAAGACCCTATTTAATAGACTCACTCGGTCTTTCCATCCCTCATTTGGTCATTCAGTTGCTTAACTAGTTCCTTATTATGTTTCAGATTACTCACAAATTTTTTTCCATTTCTTATGTCGATAACACTAATGTCATATCATATCAATATTCCTTAACATACTCATTTATATCACATTATTGGATATGTACTCATAATAACTGGTCGACATAACCTTGAGAACTTTTACATATATCACTATCATTTGTTTCGTTTTCCATACGTACATTCTTAATCAATTTAGAATTATAAATGCATAGCCATCTTGAAATTCTGATCTCATATTCACTAAAACAATCTTATATCAGATCATAACTCTTATCATAGTAATTAAACAATCATTTTAAATTCTAAGTTCAACCTTTTAATTCCACTTTGCATAAAACACCTTATATCTTGTCATTTCTGCCTTTTTGTCTATTTCTTCTCAGTCAATTCATAAATATAATTTCACATCAATATCAATTCAAGTAGATGTCCACAATAAAATTTTGTCACCAAATTCACTAACGTAACCACAAATGTTGAATTTGTGCTTAACATATCAGACTACATAATATCTCTTATTTCTAAATATCCAAAAACTTTCATTTTCTCATATCATGAAATGCCCATGTAAGATACTAAACCTAGGCTCTGATACCATAACATGTTAGATCTAGTTTCCGAAGTCCAACTCAGAGGTCATAAAAGAGTGAGCTTAGTTCCCCTGTACGGTTATTCCAATAAAAATCACAGCGTCTACAGTGGCGGACTTCGTCACAGCAACAGAATGTTCACCACGGTGAACCATTGGAAGAAATTTCTTCACCGCAGTGAAAATACAGAAGTAATTTCCAATGATACTTTGGGGCAAGTTCGCCATGGCGAAACTTTGACTTGGCTGTAGCAAAGTCTCGAGGTTGTCAAACTGTTGGGACCCAATCTTGGAACCGGATCTCAACCGAAAAAGTGGAAATAAAAGAAGCAAATAACAAAGTGAAACGCAAAACAAAAGCAGAATCGCAAGCGAAAATCAAAGAAATCAAATCGAAAACGAGTCGAATACGAATGTAATCTAAAATTCTAATCGAAAATTCGAATCGAATCAAAAGCAGAAACGTAAACATATCGGAAGCGAATCGAAATCGAAATAATCGAATAACAGAAATGTGAAACAAATACGGAGCGAATTCAAAGCATGCAAACGGGGCAACTGAACTGAACAAAGGTCCGACATCCGGGAACAAATATCTTAGAAATAACTATCGCATTGGAAACCTATACTAAACCTATCCGAAACCGGTCTAATTTTTTTTTCTTTCTTTCATTCTTTTATCCAACTCATACAAGGCAATCTTATTTCCCTTATTGGAAATTTTCCTTAATCTCATACTAATCTCAAATTACTTGATTCTTCTTATTCATCATTATTCAAACTTATTAACAAATCCTATATCTTATTCTTATTCTTTCTTTTCCATAAAAATTTCGGCAGCATAACGGCTGTATTTTAACAAACCCAAAACCTGCAAATGTTTTTAAAACACACTTCTCTAATTCTCAGACAATAACCAGCATCATTGGACCTCCCGTCCGGAATCCAAAACACAGTCAAGCCCCATTATCCAATAACCAAATACGCATTCATCTCTCAAATCAATATCCAAATTCATCATTAAATCCCAAATCACATTCAATATCTCAATTCCATATTCAAATTCCTAATTCAATCCAAACCCAAAAATCGATCACATTTATATACAATCACAAAACATATCCATCACCATACACAATCCCATCCATAATTTAATTCAATACACAATTCCAGAATTCATATACATCACTACTCAACTATATACACAATTTCATAATTCACATACATCTTGCAATAATACTTGTAATACATTAATGGGCAAATCCAGCCTTATACAAACCGATACAAAAATCCCAAATACATAAAACACAAAACAAACGAAATCAAACACAAGTCTTGATTTTCTTTCATCCGATCTCCTGCTCGAATACTTGGAGATGGGGATGAAAGGGGGGGGGGTGAGCTTAAAACTCGTGGATAATATGTTTGTAATTCGAAAAATAAGCAAAAATTATTTTCAAGCAGTTTGCCATTTATAAATATTTCACATTCGGAAATTTATCAAAAACTCATTTTCAAACTTTTCAAATCAATCATAAGCAATTTCCAAACATTTCGTGGTTGAAAACTCACTTTTTCTTTTCTCAATTTTCTCAAAATTTTCATAATTCAAAACCAAAATCAAAACATGAATACATCACAAATGTACACAAAACAAAATACATAACACGTCAAAATGGTTTGGGTCGATCCAAAACGAAACGTACTGCACATTCTAGCAAACGGTTCTGTGCAGCCGGGAATGGAACGTACTACACTTTCCTGCTTATCGGTCCAGTGTAGTCGTGAACTTATGGGAGTCCGAAATTGGAATTCCAGTACTACTAGCAGGCAGGCGGGAGAAACCTTTAAAAAGAGACAGTACACTGACTCAAACTTAAGGGACCTAACAAAACTCACATATCACATAATTTACACTTGAAAATGGATTGCCCAAAGGCATATTTCGAAATCTTGTTTTTGACATCATGTCATACTTGACACATTCACATTCACATATTTACTTGAATTCATATAGCAATTCAATCGCAATCACAAATCAGCAATCAATCACATAACAAACAAAATCATATTCAATTCACAACCATTCATAAACAAAGAATGCAACACTTTTGATAATTCATCAAAATCATTTATAAATAATAGTTGTCACAAGTGTATCAATCTCATAATTAATAAAATCCTTCAAGCATAAAGAAATTTCAGAAATTTTAACAATTTATCAAAATCATTCGAAACAATAAAACTAACCTTTGTAAAAATTCCCATAATTTCTGAAAATTTCGTAATTTATCAAAACATTTTACAACTTGTAAAAATTTTCTAAAACATTCGGAAACAAGACAATTCACTACGTCCTTTCTTTATTTCTCGAAAACATAAATAATAATTTTTTTTGTAAAACATTTCACTTGTTGAATTTCCCAAAACTCATAATTAACTTATAATTCAAAAATAAACATATCACCCACCTCGATTCCATGCTTGAAACTCGTCCGAAACATCAATTGCTCCAAAGCCTCACTTAAAAATTTCCTAATTCAAGACATAAACCCTAATTACTTAATCATCCAAAATGAAACATAACCTAAGGCATAATCACTAAAAATAACTTCATAATTCACAAACCCATATCAATATTAAGCCAAATAAACCAAAATCTCACTAAAAATTCAAAGCTTAAAAATCATCACTTACCTTCATCTTCTTCATTTTCGAAATTTCCTTAGGTTGGAAGGAAGCTCTTGTCTTCTTCCACCTTTTTCCTTCATGAAAGCATCAAAACTCCCTTGGAAACACACAAAAATCGACACCCCTAGCTAACATTTTCTTCTTCTTCTTCTTCTCTCATCGAAATGCTCTTACCCTCTCTTCTCTTCTTTCCTTCTTTAAAAATGACACTCACCTGCCCTGTCACTTAAATGATTGCTTAAAGACCCTTATGCCCCTCCATGTTAGCCTTGCAACTTAACTCTTTAAGTGAACTTCCAAAATTGCCCCTGAACTTTATTTTAATTCATGCTTACTTTAGGACAATTTTATCACTATCAAATTGAAGGAATTTACTAAAACTTCCTTATAGAGAAACGTTCCTCATTGTCTTAATTTCATAACGCCACTAAAATCATTTAATTTGGTGCACTGCACTAAAAGTTACACTCCAAACATTTTGGACTTGTCTTATGTTAACAGAATTTTCTGTGGTTTACTTACATTCGAAAATTGACATTCTTAAAGACTAAATTGAAATTCAAATCCTTCATAACATTTGTAGACCTATTTCTCTAGTTTAATAAAAATCAATAATCATCTCATTTGGATGACTAGAGCAAAAGTTATGGCCAAAATACTTTCAGATCTTATTAATCCAAGACTAAACACCAAATCCCGAGTTCCATTCAAAAATTGAAAATCTTAAGGGATTAATTGAAATTTACTTCCTTCATATGACTTATAGCCCCATGTCTGTATTTTAATTTTTCAGAACAACCAACTCAATTGGATCTCTACAGATCAAGAATTTCTCAAAAGACTGAACCATGTTCAGAAAATATCTAACTCACTTTGATTAAATTAATCTTCTTCAATTTAATCTCAAAAATTATAAATTTCACATTCTGATGAAGATAATTGTCTTATTAATCCAACGCATTAAAAACCAAGTCAATCGGATATCGGACTGAAAAGATATAAGCAAAAGATTGGACAAAGGTCGAATTAGGGAGAAAATAGTAAAATCAGAAGGAAATTTAAAACGGCGGCGTTTTGCGCGTGAGAGAAAACAGGAACGGAGCGCATTGGGAGAGCGCACATTAATCAAAATCAAAATCACATCTTGAATTTTTTACATAAATCATAGCTCTAAGCCTCTATTTTGTTTTGAAGCTAGAATCACCTCAATCGGAGCTCTATAGCTCAAGATATGTTTAAAATTCCAAAGTGTGTTTATGCCTTAATCATGCTCTTTAAACTGACCTCCCACTTTATTACAATCAAACTTTTTCATCTCACAACCAAAGCTACCAAATTTTTTTGAGAGATAAATTCATGTCTTGTAAATCTATCGCCTTAAGAATCACTTCATTCGGAGGTCGGATGAGGGAGTTAAGACCGAAAGAATATAACATGTTCATAACCTCAATCAATTTGTACCTATCTTGGCGCGATTGTCATAACTTTCACCAAAAATGTCAGATTAGTTTTGTTTTTAGGCCATTGGAAAGAAGACTTTGAGATATAAAACTTTCATGAAGACGACAAAGTCAGATTCAGCCTCTAAAATGGTCAAAATCGTGATTTACTGCAACTGACCCGAGGCTGTCCGTTAAACGGACATGCATGTCCGTTTAACGGACACATACTGGCTAAAAAGCCAATTTTCATTCGAGAATGTCAGTTAAACGGACATCCATATCTGTTTAACGGACATACATTGGGCTGAGGGTCCTTTTCGCCCCAGAAGGTCTGTTAAACGGACATACGTGACCCAAAACCCCTTCCAAGCCTCTCCAATGCTTTTTACCTCCAATCAAACATCATATACACTTATAATCTTCACAATCTTCTCAAATATCAACTCGTTTGGTTCATCAAAATCCCAATTTCCTATCAATCCCCATAGTTGTCACAACCCCAAATCATAAACAACATCATAACTTGTAACTATCATATCTTTTCATTTCATCAAATGCTCATAATTCATTTATACTCTTCTTTCATTACCAAAAATCGTACCATATTTTCTCATTTTATGTCATTTTAAAATTTTCAAATTTTCAAAGAAAGTTCGTGGTCCAACACCTATCATGCAGCGTAATCTTATTTCTATCCCTCAATTTTGTAAAGAAAATAATCTTCTTATAGAATTCTCATCTGATTCTTTTCTTATGAAGGATCATCATACGGGGGCACATCTTCTTAAGGGACAAACTAGGAATGGGATCTATGTATGGCAGCCGTCTTCCGTCGTCGCTTTCTCAACTGTTAAAACCTCTGCTCTTGAGTGGCATCATCATCTTGAGCATCTATCATTACTTATTCTTAAAACTTTTTTTCCTTTAAACTTCATATTACTAATGATTTCTCCTTTAATTGCAATGCATGTCAATGTAATAAGAGTCATAAGCTCCCTTTTCATCAGAATACTTCAGTTTCTCAATCTCCTCTTAAACTTCTTTACATTGACTTATAGACATCTCCCATTTATTCTTTTAATGGCTTGAAGTATTATGTTATTTTTGTGGATCATTATACTAAGTATATTTGGTTCTATATATTTGTTTCTATCCTCTCAAAAATAATTCTAACACCAAAGAAGTCTTCCTAAGGTTCAAAGCATTAGTTGATAAATTCTTTGAAAAATCGATTAAAACCATCCATTCTGATAATGGAGAAGAAAAATCAATTAAAACCATCTATAGGCTTAAACAGGTGCCTCGAGCCTGGTATATGGAACTTGGTACGTTCCTTACTGGGTTTGGCTTCTCCAGATAAATCGCATAAGCTTCGCTCTTTATTGAATAACATCACTCCTCACCCATTTTTCTTATTGTCTATGTTGATAATATTGTTTTTACAAATCCTGATTCTGGTGCTCTTGACAAGTTTATTGCTACACATTTTGCTTTAAAAGACCTTGGCAACTTGTCATATTTGTTAGGTGTGGAATGCATTCCAAATGCATAGGGGTTATTTCTCTGCCAAAAGAAATACATCATTGACTTGTTGGAGCGTACCCACATGCAACATGCTAAACCATCTCCCACATCCATGATTATCAATGCTTCACTCTCTAATCAATCTGGTGACCCATTGATAATCGTACAGATTATTGAGAAGCTATAGGCAGTCTCCAATACTTGACTCTTACTCAGCATGACGTTGCATTTGCGGTGAATAAACTCTCTCAATTCATGCATCAAATGCGAACTCCCCATTGGATTATTGTAAAGTATCTACTTCGTTATCTAGCTAGGAATTTGGACAAAGGTATTACCATCTTTTGTCACCCCCCTCTCACACTTCATGCCTTCTCGGATGCAGATTAGGCAGGTAATAAGGATGATTACACCTCCACAATCAATCAAAGTGTGTTCCTTGGTCACACGCTGATAACATGGAGCTCAAAGAAGCAAAGATTCTTAGCTCAATCATCCTCGAAAGTATAGTACAAAGCAATAGCTTCCACAGCGACTGAATTACTATGGCTCCATAATTTGCTCTGTGAGATGGGTGTCATGCTCCCTCATACTCTAGTCATCTACTGCAACAATTAGGAACAACCCATCTTAGTGTAAATCCTATTTTTCACTCTCGTATAAAGCATCTCGCTCTTGCTTTCCACTTTGTCCATGAACAGGTTCAACATGGGTCTCTTTGTGTCACTCATGTCCCTACTAGTGACTAGCTTGCAGATGCTCTGACCAATCCCTTATCTCAACCTCGTTTTAATACAGTAATGTCCAAGATTGGACTCACACTTCGGTCGTCCATCTTGCGGGCATGTAAAGGATACAAATAATCATTAACTAAAGTTATTGTACCAATCTCCTTAAGAATAGCTCTAGATAGTTTCTGTTATGTAGTTGTTGTGCTTATCTTCTTAAGAATAGCTTTAAGTTTAACTCTCTCTAAGTTGTATTATAAATACTGTAATCATCTTTAAATATAATTAAGCTTTTTCATTAGCTTCTATAGGGCAAACTATGTCTACTAATTGACTTTTAAACATCCATAAAAGGTACTATGATACTTTCTGCTCCTAAATATCTTATACCCTTGTAGTTTGATTATTTGTATCCTTTGTTTATTTTTTGTTTGTTGGAAACACAAGCTCATATTTTGGTTAGCACGAGCTAGATGATGTGCAACTTATACTTTATGAAGAGAATTGTGCAAGTGTGTTGTGACATCAAATTACATTATTGGCATCAAACGTAGTCTTTATAGATAAAGTTTTAATAGGAAAGGAAAGCAAGCAGTTAGTGGAAGGTGCTTTAAATTTAAGGAAAATATGATATATTTTTACTATTTCAAGTACTTCGTAGATTTTAAGGATGTCAGTAAGGACGGATAATTGATTAAATGGGGAAGGAGATAAGATACTGAGCTAAGTTGACCAAAATTTCACATAAGATATCATATACTTAACTTTAGTAATGGTTAGATAAAAAAAAGTTTAGAGGAGACATTTATATTGGTTTTGTTTGTTTTCAACATGTTTGGAAAGCTTATAATATAACCAAAAGCGAGGCACCAACTTCAAAACCTATTAATCCAATGCATGGTATACATAAAATTTTAATTGACCTTTTGTACTATAAAATTAAGGTTGTGTGATTGTACACGATCAAGTACATAAGCATGTAGGTGATCGTGTATGTCAATTTGTAAGAAATTACATAGTTACATGTTCACAATTGGATATGGCCATGTAAGTCTTTACATATATAGGGTAGGTCATAGGGATGGTTGAAATAGCTTCTTCAAGTTTGTATATGTTTCTAGTGAGTCATGTAAGTCACGGTGACTCTGATTCTTCCATTCTTTGTCCCAACTTCATCCTAATTTATCCGCTTTTTAATCCATGAAGCAAACAAGATCGAACATCAATTGAACAACACCAATGATGTGAATTTAGCTCATTTTAGTTCTTATTCCTCCAACTTGTACCCGAACTAAAATAAGTCTCATAGGTGCAACATAAAATTAATCACTAAGGATTAAGGAATAAATATATAATCGATCAAGAACTTATCAAGAAGTGAGAACAACATAAAGATCAAAATTAAAATTAAAGCACTTCCTTTTTAACCATATTTATTAAGAATAGACAGTTATAAGGAAAGAGAAATAACTTTCAAAACCCATAACAAGAATTAAACATTCAATGTTTTTACTCATAAATAATTATTTAAAAACTAAGCAACCTAATGGTAGATTTTGACTAATTGTGTTAAAACATGAACCAGATTGGTTTTCGGTTCGATTTTTGCTTTTGACCGCTGTTAGTAAAAGTTGGTCGGTTAAATAATAAACTGGCCAATTTCTGAACCGTGAACTATCTTACTAAAAAGAAGAAGGAGAGAACACTATGACTAGCCATATTGTCTAGAGTTTGAAATTTTGAATGTAGAGGATTTAATGGAAACGAAAACGAAAAACCTTGTTTTAGATAAAATAAAGACAAACAGACTCAAAGCTCGATGAACAAAAGCAAGAATTTGAAGTTGAACAAACCTTATTAATGAAAAAAGAACCATTTACTTTGATGTATGTTGAAAGAAAAAAATAAGAGAAAGAGAGAGAAAGAGAACCACCCATTCATATATCACCAAAAGCATCAAGTTCTTCTTCTACTTTTCTCTATATATGTACATATTATCTCCAACTCAAACACCCAAAATCAAAATAAACCGACTTTGTTCTTCTTCTATGATAGGATTGAATTATCTTAGATTTTCTTATACATATACATGTGATTTCAATCCTATTTTTATGATAAAATGCTCAATTTGTGTTCAATTTGTGTTGACTATGAGATTGGATTTATTGACATATTTTTGAGATCAAAAAGTCAAAATTTTCTGAAGTAAATTGGAACACAATTGTTTATTTAGTTTAAGGTACAAAGTTATTTTAAAAAAAAGGAGAAGATCTCCTATGCGCTGCGTTGCAATGCAGCAGCGTTTACGTTGCTGCGCAGCAACGTAGCACGCTACATTTACGCTGCATTGCAGTGTTAAACGCAGCGTTAGCTGCGTTTAACGTACGCAGCCAACGCTGCTGCGCAGCGTTTCTTTAAAAACGCTGCAACGCAGCGTTGCGCACGCTGCCACGCAGCGTTGCGGAGAAGACATATAGGTTTTTTTTTATAGCTAATTAATGGGTCTTGTGATCTACAGGAAGGAGGACAGTGCCGCCTGGGCAGTGAACGAGAAGAGAACAGCGTCGGCTTGCGGAAATAAGGAGAAGAAACTGAAGCAAGTTGACGCTGGAGAGGAAGGAAAAACGTGGCCGTCAACAGTGGAGAAGTTGAAGAGTAGCAGGCTGAAGGAATAAATCAACAGTGAGAAGACAGTCCGCTACAGTGCTGCAAGGAGCAGAGGAAGCAGTCCAGAAGCAACCAAGAATAACACTGAGCAAAGGAGGATTTAAGATGGGACGAAGTTAATTCGTCCCATCAAGCTACAGTACAGTTAGTAAAGCAGCAGAAACGAGCAAGACATTTCTTGCAATTTTTGGTGTCCGACCGTGTACAGCAATATACATCATTCTTGGAGTATAAAAATGAAGATGGAGGGCTAACTTTCCGACACCGGTTCAATGGAGATATCGATGCCGAGTCACGGTTAAGCTATTCTTGTTCTTTTAAAACTGTGATTTATTTTCGGATTGTTGTGTTGTTGATATTGATTTGAATGGTTTGGAGTTAATGATCTTAATATATTATTTTGATCATTTTATTTCGAACCTATTGCTAAAATATTGATTGCAATCCGTAATTGTTGCTTTTGATATTTGTAAGTGGCATCTAATGATCGTTAATCGTTAGGTACAACATGACTTAGGTTAGATAACCCGAGCTTGTGAGGTTACTGCC